>OZ014506.1:53137224-53228991 GCA_963966075.1 Aphodius sticticus
CCTACTTGGCAGTTTTAAACCATTTTGGTACCTTTGTCTCTTCCTTCGAAGTAGACGGCTTGTCGTCATAATCAATGTACTGAGCAGTGCTTGTACTTGCACCGACATTCACGTTGTTGTCTACAGGCGTCATGATGACATCATTATCAGAATCCTGAGATGGCGAATCTGTTCTCTTTGCTTGTTGTCTGAAATAGTTAAATGAAGTCAATTTTACTTTCAGATATTATCCTCATAATATTATTAAATATAACATTGAGACCATCTAGTAGACAAGAACATGAGTTCTTGGAAGAAATAATTCGAGGATCTACCATCGTCATCTTTTATATCTCTATCTTCTATTGTTTTAGATACTTTTCAGTTCCAAAAGACCCACATAATTTTCGTTAATTACGGTAGACACCCACTGTTTTCAAACCTCTTTCTAGAACTGTTTTAAATCGCAAAATTCTTACATCTATGCAACTGAAACGTGCGATTTGAAGAATGCAACTTTTTTCGAATCACGTGCGATTTGATGAAAAATTGTCCAGCTTTTACACCTATGCAACTTTATAAATTTGATGCTTTCAGTATGAGTGACTTTATCTTTTATAAACTGTAGTTATTAAGTTGGCAACAGCCGGCTACCACAGTATTACCATAACCACAAATTATAATCTGTGCCATGCCATACCGCCATAACTATAGATAGTCAGCCGTGGGTTAGTTGGGGCCTTAACATCCAGAGGGCATGGTTTTGAGCAAGATTCATTAACAAATTATAGCATTTTCGACTTATATATTTATTATATATTTATGCTCGACCTCATCCAGTTCGCACCAAGTGCGTACCATAGAATACCTATGAAGTAGAACGCTATGATCCATATTAAATGTTTAGCCACGTACAATAGCGCCACTGTTGGTCTTTCTGCCAAACTAAAATTAATTTAGCGGGAAATTTGAATTGAATATTTCATATTGTCCCCCATTCATTACTAAAAATAAAACTATAAGTAGAATAACTATTAGTAGAGCTCTCAGAGAGATATAAGTACTATATTCTTAGAGCTGTACTAATAGTGACTATACATATATGCACCAAACACAATAATAAAAATATGCATTTAATTAAAAACGTTTATTATTAACAGTATATTAAAATAATATAATAAAACAAATTTACAATATTCAACATTTAACAGATCTTAGAATAGAACAAACAATAGTTACCCAACGCGTAACTGGGTTGTATGTAGTGATGTTAAATACCCGGGTATTTATTACTATTTATTAATACCCAAAGTGGGTATTCATAGGGGTATTTATAAACTTTATATTGTTATTAAAAATAGCAGTAAAAGGAAATATTTAATTACTAAATAAAGGTTTTTCTTTTATCAGAAAAGCAAAAGGTATCACAATATTAAGGTTATTCTTATAAAAATAAAAACTTTTTTTAAACAAAGAATAAAAATATCAGTATCATCTGATGATATATCAACAGCAGACATTTCCTTTTCATCATCGTCCATTCAATCGTACGAATTGTCCATATTTTCTGATTCTGTTATCGAAGAAGATTTAGCAGAAACTTATGATTATATTTTGAGTATGTCAACTTAGCGGCTTTTGTCGTTGTTAATAAAATTGTTATTTTGCTATGAATCCAATTAAATGCTGAATGTTTTTATATATATAACTCAAATATCTCACATTATTTTTAATCAAGAGTAGGTACACATCTACAGAATATTTCATCGTTTTCCCCGCAAAACTTTTTTCCAGATAGTAAATGCCACACTGAGTAAAAAGTTTGATATGGACCTATTGGTTTTCTTTATTTCTTAAAAAATTACAACCGTTGAAATAATTGTAACATAATTGCAAAACTGTATATTAAATGACTTAACTTCTTTAGGAATTGATAAACCCAATAAGTAGGCATTAAAGAAACTTTATACTCAGAATGCCAATTACTTGTAGAAAAATAAATGTTTTTATTTGTTTATTTAGTTTATTTTTAACATTTTGAATTTTTTCCTTAAATTTATTTAGTTTTAATTTTGATTTGGGAATTGATTGTGCTCTTTCTTACTTTTAGCATTGTTTGATATGTAGTTAATTGTTTATTTTTCTTTTAGTTAATATTTCTTAGGTGTTTACCCTAAGTAGGGGTAAATACCCATTTTATAGGTTCCCACCCGCCGGGTATTTACCCGGCCCACATCACTGGTCGTATGTCAACACAAATTGCTCACCAAAAAAACCAAAAGAATTATCTGGTTTAGTGAATGCGGTCTAATACTAAAGTATTTAATTCTATAAAGTCAGTGACCATTTATACAATTGATATTACATTATCTCCACTAAGATATTTATATATTTTAAGTGGAAAAGAAACACAAAATGGTACGTTTCTAACAAATGTCCGATGAAAACAAACTTAAAAAAGTGTTTAATTCAGTTGTGAGCAGTATGCACAACAGTTTGAGTACAATAATAGTGTAGGTACTCCACCAGCAGTATGAGTTGCGTCGGAGAATTATCCCTACAAAATGAACTATTAAATGGACTGAATACTTTTCATTTCTTAGATTCTATTTAGATTAGAATATGTGAGTTGGTCGCTCAACCAGCCCATCCACTGCGACCGCAGGGGTCTAGGTGAGCCACACACACCTTCTACCAGAGATATTAAATAATCACGTTAATTTACAGAGCCAATGTTACTCTTATTAGTAATATTAACAGCGTAATTTACCGTTATAAGAGTTACATAGGCTCTGTATATTACTGCGGTAATTTAACCTCTCTGCGTGCTACCTATCTATACTTCACCATCCAGGTCCATTTCCTTTGGCTCTGCAGGTCTGTCAATTCTACTTGAGCCGTGCTTCTGTGCCTGCTTCCGAATCTAAGAAAAATATTATACAACTATTATTATGTATTAACACAATATTGGCGTTTATAAGTACATACTGTAAAGATTACTTACCCGAAAGAAGTAATGATGGTACTGCATCAGCCGTGAGACGTTTGGGATACAGATGTTGAGGTGCAAAGTGGCATCTGCAGACAAAGCTTGATTTCGACACTATCCGGTTTCAGTGCCAAAAATTTTCTTGGTTTCCCACGGCTTCAATCCACGCATTAAATAGCGACATTTTCTTCTTCGGGTCCGGAAAGCGATGCAGAATTGCATGAGGCCTTCTACATGAGCGCACAGAACACATTCTCACTTTCAGCGACATTTTCGAAATATTCTATTATGCGGTAATAGAAATTAATTGTAATCTTATGTACTATCAATTGCTGTCAATAGATACAGTAAAATTGATTTATGTCATAAAATTGAAATATCGAATTAATGTTTGACTACCGCGTCGTCTGTCGGTCACCGATCGAACCGATATAATAGAAATCGGTAAAAATGGCTAAAATGGAACTAGTGGCGCCTTACGTAGTAGTTCTGCGAACTACATATACATGGCGACTAGATGGCGACAAACCTCCCATAAAAAATAAACCCCCATGGTGCGTACTGAAAAGTGTATAAGTCAAAAACGCTATAATTTGTGAATTAATCTTGCAGAAAACCCTGCCCTCTGGATGTTAAGGCCCCAACTAACCCATGGTTGACTATCTATATTCGTTGACAATCAACGCCATAACCGTGCCATAACCAGTGTTGCCACAGCTACCGATTTATCGGTAGATCTACAGAATTTCAATACATTCTACCGATTTACTTGTATTTTCTACCGAAAATTAGGGTAACTTTTATATAATCATTTATGTGTAATTTGGATGCACAGTATTATCACCGGTCCGTGCATAGGAGTGAGATGTATATGTATGAAAGAAAGGAAAACTTCGATATAGCCGAGCTCGTCATATATCGTATTGGGGCACAAACTCTACTGCGACATAGCTTGGGTATTCCCCAAATAAGTAACTCCGCCTAGCATATCGGTATGAACCAATGCCGACTAGATATACAGGTCTAATACATGGAGTGGGGGATACTCCGAGAACTAGAAGTTGGTAGGGGACATATCGAGGGGCGCAACACGGATAGGCAAATAGGGATGGACGTTTGCACCTCTACGCGGCTTTGCAGGGTGTTTGCTTGCGAACTACGTTTGATAAAATTTGAGAGATCACAGAGCAAATAAATAAATAAACGAAAATAACTAACGAGGCTTTAATTTTTTAGCTTCCTTTCGCTTGTCCCTTTTTGTATTAATACTTATGACATAATTATTTAGAAATATGTTGCACAGGTATGAAAAGACATTTGTTTTGATTAAATACAACATTAAATATGTCCCACTCATCAAAAAAGAAAACAGCATGCTACCACCACTACATATTAAACTTGGACTCTTCAAAAACTTAGTGAAAGCATTGAATAAAGAAGGCAAAGTGTTTGCTTATTTAAGAACCTTATTTAAAAATCTTTCTTTTGCAAAGATCAAGGAAGGGGTTTTTGACGGTCCACAAATAAGGAAGCTGTTGAAAGATGAAAAATTTCAAAGATATTTGTCATCGAATGAGGCAGCAGCCTGGAATTCTTTAAAGCTAATTGTTTCTGATTTCCTTGGAAACAACAAAAGCCCGAACTTCCAGACAATTGTTGAGGATTTGCTCGAGAAATATGCAAAAATAGGTATAGAACACTGTTATTCAATTCATTTTCTGATATATGCTTTTAATTTTCTTTATTTTTCCAACAGGCGTCGTCAACATGTCTGAAAATTCGTTTCTTACATTCGCACCTGGATTTTTTTCCTAAGAAAAAGTTGATTTTTGGTAGTTTGGTACCTATCAATCATAATTGCTCATAACTTCGGCATTTTTTGATAGATTTTTATCGTAAATTCATTGTTGTCTTCGCAAAAGTGTATACTCTATGTGAAAATAAGAAACTGACCATATTTCCACGATTTCTACTTTTCACCGGTGATAGAGTAAATGTTTGATTTTCATTTTGGCCACAATTTTTTCATGTTGTGGCCCATAGCGTTGAAACTACTGAAGCGATTGAAAAACTATGTTCATAACATTTGTTAGTGATACGATTAGCTTTAATTTGATGTACCGAGTGACCACATGGAACGTTCCTAACACGAGATATGCACCAAATAGCGAAACTACCTCCGAAAAAAAACAAAAAAAAAGAAAATCATAATTCGTAAACGTATCAATTCAAAAATGCGATTTTTGAGTTTGGCGGACCTAAGTATATAAGAAAAAAATAGCAGCATCCAATGTACATTTTGACTGTTGACTAGTGTTATTGGGGTCTGTGAAAAAAATTATTTTTTTTATTTTATTTGTTTGCTGCTACCTGATAATATTAAATTTGATTGCTGCTATTGATTCAAAATGCG
The DNA here is from genome assembly GCA_963966075.1 of Aphodius sticticus. NCBI lineage: Eukaryota > Metazoa > Arthropoda > Insecta > Coleoptera > Scarabaeidae > Aphodius > Aphodius sticticus. The sequence goes on from OZ014506.1 coordinate 53,142,606, forward strand.
TTAAAATAAGAAAGAAAACATGTTTACAGCTCTTTGCTGTACACTTGCAAACTATTCTTTCATTAAGGCTCCGTTTTAAAAACATCGCAACTTCCAAACGAAATATTTCGTTGCGATGTTTTTTTTTGCTGGGAGTGGTCTGCCTGGCCCCCACCAACGTCAACCAGGCCACAGTTTTCCGATAAGGGGAAGTTGGGGGGTTTAGAGGAAGCAGGCAAAGGCGGAGCATAGTCGACGCGGGTACATTCGAAGGGGAAGTACTCAGCCAGTTTGTCGCCGCGCGTCGGTGCTTTCGCTTTCGCTCAAGTTACAATCTATTAGTGTTCTCACTCATCACGGTCGCATATGCATACCGGACTGCATACAGCTGGCTGGCGGCCGCCAGGCGGTAAAAGAAAATATATTGATTTAAGTTAGAGAGAGCGCGCTTGCTATTATAATATTTAATCTTTTTAACAGGGTGACATACATACTGTATAGTAAATTGACAAATATGTATTACCTAACTCATGATAACTCATCGGTGAATTATGGACTTCAATTTAGAAAGGAATTAATTAAAATCGAGCAATGAGGACCCAATACATCTATAAACATGCTGGATATCGAACGAACGCACGGCAGTGACACACGAAGACAAAAATAAAAAAAATTAATCTGATGCGTTCAGGCACATTACTTTATCATACCATATATAAAATTAATAGTTTAGCTGCATGAGATTCTATTTGATCGAGATCGGCCATGTCTGTATTAAAATAAAACTACTGGAACTAGACGGATATTTTGATTATATTGACGTAGGTATTGTCAAAACATCAGCGTTTGACACTACCTACTGTCATTAGAATCACAATATCTGACAAATCCTGGCTAACTAGTTCTAATGCAGCGATCTCGATAAAATAGAATTTGCTCATGCAGCTAAACTATTCATTTTACCAAAAAATGCCATAGTCATAAATTGTTCAGAATTTCCTGTACTTTAATTTATTATTTAACTATTTCGACAAATTTCCAGAAATGGCGGCTTATTTGCAAAATCTTTCAAAAATGCTATAAGACTAAACCTCCAGTTTCTTTGGATCCTTTTCAACAGAAAGCTTTTCGGCTCTAAGTTTGGTTATGAAACTTCTAAATATGAAGTTTCGTCCCGATACTTTAGTAGTTTCTCCGGAATCGTCGCCACAAAAAAAGGCACACACACACATACACAGAATTTTTTTTTTACCTGGGTCAAAAATGTTCAAGGGATCCAAAAAAACATTTCCGCTAAAACCTCAAAAATTTTGTTTGGCACGATTACAATACTTTACATACTACGTATGATAAAGTAAAATCATAGCACATAGTCCAAAGTTCCCTAAACCATTTATATAAATCCCAAATATTTTGTCACCTACAAGTTCGCTATATTTTATAAACGTTCTGGGCGCCATGAATGCAAGATTCATGAATGAAAACAAATTCTGGCATTGGCTATATCCAATTCCCGCTGTAATACTGCCCAATACAGTCGCTGAACTAATATTCATTAGAGCCGACCCAAGTTCGTCACTGCTAATTGTCTCTTCCTGTCCATAAAACCGACATTTTAAATAAAATGTTCATTTGAGTCCTGTTCTGGTCTCTTTGTCTCATTTGTAATTAAATAATTACAATATTGTTCTTTTAGATTATCTATGCAATATTTTAACTTAGGTGGTACGTAGTCGTCTTTTACTAATTCGTCTAAAGGACAGACGCGGATGTTTAGGTATTTTGCCACGACTTCTACCCATTATTAAACAAATGTACCTAACACCTAGCAGGTATAACTACACTAAGTATAATATCATACAGTATATGACTTTTATCGTGTGTTAAATTTGTAAACCGTGCGTATAAATGTGAAATGCGAGAACTCTGTTCTCCCGATTCAATATACGCTACGGTCATAACACTCATAACTTGTGAACAGTCTAATCTAAAAATAGCAGTAGGCGTGGCGTAGTTATAGGCGGTGTTTAAAACTCCTAACGTCTGCTGTCTACACCGGGCCCGTAATATAGGCAACTTACATACATTTCTGGCAATTACGCTTTGTTATCGCAATTATAATGTTTAGATTAAAATTGTACTTAAATAAAAAATCTATTTTTGTATCATGAGTTGGGCTAAATGTTTTATATTTTAAAAAAACCAAAGATGTAGAAGTAAAATTGATTTTTATCTTTAAAAAATTTTTTTTTTCATCCAGCCCAACTCGTTATTTATCTAAGAAGTTACATAAAAAATTTCATAAACTTTGAACAATAAATAACGCTTTTATTTGCAAACGCGTTTTAGGAGAGGTAGAACTGGGTCTTAAACAACCATTTCTAATCTGCAACTTTAATTCTGCTTACATCAATAAATATATACTATGTGTGTTTTAATTCTAAGTACAATGATTATGTGGTGCACTCTGTAAGCCGATCTCAATTTCTGAGCCGGTGACGACGTGACGTACTTGCGCGGTATTCCAAAATTATATTATTGTGCTAATACTCGTCGAGATATCTGCTTCCATGAAATTCTTGTTTATAGCCTTTATTGCAAATAAAATTAGAGAAATACAAAAGCCAACCTGTAGACAAGGTCTTGAGTTATACTCTGCGTAAATTTGAATTTTTTTGGTGAAGCGGTTTAGTTTCAAACCTAAGGGCAGAAAATTTTGATAGTTTGATAGTCATGTTATGTAGAAATGATTCACGAGTATAACACACTTTATTTCGATTTTTTTGTTCAGTTGTTGCATAGTTATAAACCTCCAAGCACGGCTCAATACTTTTGCAACCGATAGGTAGTACAGTAGACTCTCCTACAACGCGGTTTAATATTACGCGTTTTATGATAACGCGTTATAGGAACTTGAGGATCGCAAATTTTGACGAAGGCGCGTTGTACGAGAATCGTGTTATATGAAGATCTAGTCGCAATATTTTTAGCGCGTTTGTAGTTTTTCGCGTTGTAGAAACCACGTTATAGGAGAGTCTACTGTAGTTATAAACATTTTATCTGCCCAAAGTTGTGGAAATAGTTAATGTTGAGACTTATTCTATAGATAGCGCTATCTGCTGTAGGTGAAATGGAATAGCTGATCATATCCAGAAGATATTGGTTATTCATCTGATAGTTATTTTTTTATTGTTGGTGAAATTGGGGACAGTCCATTAAATAATTACTTTAGTAGGGATAATTTTCCCGATGCTACTCACACGCGAATGGGAAAAAGGTGTGCTCTAGATGGATGGAAATTGAAAAAGGTGTACCGCAGGGATCAATACTAGAACCCTATCTATTCATAATCTATACGAATGACATCCCATCACATCCGTTTATAAAAACATCCATGTATGTAGACACCTCTGCATTCACTCCAGAATTGCATGCGGGATCTTGTTCTGGGATGGATCATCGGATGTTGAGCGAGTTTTCCTAATGCAGAAAAGATGCATCAGAAGTATGTTTGGACTGAGGAAATCGGATTCATGCCGAGAAGTATTCAAACGACATAAGATACCAACGATGACGGAAAAATACATAATGAAATGTGCCGAACACGTTCATAAAGGCTTGCCTACCCTGCTGCATGACAAACACCGGCACACCTACAACACCAGACAGCCTGACACTTTCATATTACCCGGTCACACATACCTGACAACGGTCCAAAACCAGTACCCTACCCTAGCGCTCAAAATATGGAACCACTTTCCAGAGGAAATCAGGACTCTCAGTGGCAGAAGATTCAAGAGATGGCTGGGGCGATGGAAAGGCCAAGCAATATACTCCATTCAGGAATTTTTTGAAAAAGAAATAATTTGACTTGTTTGATGAGTTTTTTTTTTATTTTAAATTGTGTATGGTGATTCAATTCCTTTTGTAATTTTGTAATCATTTGTTTTCTCAATTGAGCATTTTAACTTTGTATTTGACTTGTACTACACTCGTTTGAGTTTTTGGCACTTAATAAAATGAACTATGAACTATTTTGTATGTTTCACTTTGACTTAAAATATGGACTTAACTCAGTTGGAGGTAATGTAATGTCATTGCTATCATACTGGATAAATTTAACATGGATTATAGCGTTCTATTTTAGGTATTCTATGGAATCACCTAGGAATCGATATGAAGGACGGTCAGTATAACTGGTGCGTCTCACTGGTTGTTCGACATATGCATCCAGCATAAAGTTTATTGATCGGTCTCTCACTGGCAAGTCTGCTGGATATGGCAATTGCTGACAACCCAAATTTTTAAACCATTTTTTAACCTTCTCAAAAAAAAAATCTTTCAATATATTTAAGTTATCCTTTGTCTGGAATGAACCCCTAATCTTTGACTTTAATATACAGTGTCATTTTTTATGTTTGATCAAGTTCAAGTGACTGGCCAGTTAAGGTTACTGAAACACGTGTTGCTGGTTTAACCACGTTCCCATAATAAAAATAATATGGTACGCCACTGCCCTATTTATTTACGGAACGGAATTCTTGCTGCCAATCTGTGTATATTTGGTACCCTACATTGGTAGTCACGTGATGTACAATTATCAAAAATGACTCTGTAATGCAAAATTTGTTGTTCGTAAGCTTAATAGTTTTGGAGATACACTAGGGCCTCGATTTGCGTCGGGGTTACGTTCCGGGAAAATGCGACGCATATCGAAACAACGCAAATCGAATCACATTTTTCCATAAGACCCCATACAAATTTTTGAGATGCGTTCCACAGACGTCGGATATACTTTTTGATATAAAATAATGTCTCATACAAAATAATTCCTGGGATCAATGATGGGAAGTATTTTAATAAAACATACAACAACAAAGATAATTTTTTGCCAATACTTATGTCTAGATCACGGACGAATCGCCGCAGTGTGTTCGAGGGAATCTCCGATTTATTTCGTCTGTAAGGACGCATATCAAATCATAACAGCGCAAACCAGATTTACGGTCCTATATTTTCGATCAATGCAAATCGAAAACAACGCAGATCGAGCCGACGCAAATCGAGGCCCTAGTATATTGATGAAAAACATGGGTGAATACCATTTTATGATGAATTTTGCAGTACAGAGACCTTATCCTAAGTTAAGGAAACACGTTACACATAAAAAAAACATAAATTTGGGTTAAATTCATTACAAATGAGAAATTTATTAGATTACGATTGAAAGTTACCTCATTTTTGCAGCTGCAAGGCTAGCCATGGACGATGTAGTAAATTTATTCCTTAAGTCCTGCCTCAAGAACTGAGTTTCAGTATTAGAGCTTGGTATCCCAAAGTGCAGTAGGGCCCCGGGAAGACACCCAATCTCCAGTAATGTGCTCTCTTTTTTCAAAATAACTTTCGGAGGAGTTGTATCTAGAAAAATAAAAATATTTGTAGCTTATTATTAATTAAGTAGTTTATTTTTGTCATGAACAAGTTTATAAAAAATTCTGTATGCTTTCTTGGCTTACTTAGGGCGGATTTTTCAATTACATATTAAACTTTCGTTATCCCTAATCTTAGATAATATCCGTTTATCATTACTTGCGGGTTTTTCACCGTCTAATGCGGTTTAACGTTGTAAAGTTAACTCTAGATTTTTTTTCGTTAAGTTTGGTTTAGGCGGGTCATGCACGCTTGTTGATTCTGGTCAGCATGCGTGTCGCGTGGTTTTCTGTATAAATTAATAAATTACATTCGCTCTTCAGAAAAAATTTAAGAAATTTTTGGTCTTGCTATAGTCACTATGTTTTTTATTTACAGATAATGGATCTCCAACCCAGTTTAAAGACCATGATAGGTTGGTAGATAAATCTCTACCGAAAAAGAATGTTGAAAATGGGCCAGAAATCTAGAGGAGCTTGCTTTTTATTTGAACACTCCTTTAGAGAAGATGAGTAGGAAACCTATCATATTTTGGAAAGAAATCATGGCCCCATATCCCATCATTTCTAGAATAGTACATAAATATATTCCCGCTACTTCCTAATCAGTGCCTTCGGAGCTGCTTTTCTCCATTGCTGGAAAAGTCCTAAGTCACCAGCAAAATCGGCTAACTGGTGAAATAGCTGCCATGATGTTCTTGAAGGATATTGATAAGCAATATTGGGAGTAATTTTGTTTAGGTACTTTGTGTATTTGTTTTTTTTTTCATGTATCGCTATAAATGAGGTAGATTTATTGTTTTTTTAATCAAAATAAAAAGTTAATTTATGTCACCTTTTTGTCATCCAACAATAAAAGGCTGTACTACATACAAACACATTTCAGTTACAATGCAAAAATAAAACACTTTTGTACATTTCACCCTAACCAATTTAAATATTTGTAAGTAAAACACATTTTTTTATCAATTTATAAGAAGAATAGGCAAATATAGCAAACAAATATTTTGTTCTTTGTAAATACCGCTTTTTGCCTTTGGATGGAAAATTTTACCTGTTCATCGCTATTTAAAGTTAAAAATCATCGATGATTAAAAACATCGATAGTTTTAGTCCGATGTTATCGAAATAACGATATTTTAACAAAATGTTACCATCGATATCAAATATCGATGGTTACACTTCAAAACACAAAAATAAAGAGCTTAGATACTAAATACACAAATAAAACAATGCAAATAGGCTTGGACGAAACATTAGGATAACACGTCAACTATGCACATGTATAAACCGTTATTGCAAAATCTGACTGCCCAAAAACTCAGCGCATTATGTAGAGATTAAGCCTAACGATACTTTAGTTAAACTCTGCTAAACAGCAATTGAAAAACCCACCCTTAGACTTCTAACCATACTTACACAAATAAAAATCTAACTTCTTATCTTCTAAATAATCGCTCACAAACTTCATAACTACTGATATATCTTCTGTTGCCGAGAAAGTGCCCTGCAGCACGGTTCTATTGGGAAATTGGATCCGGATAATAGCCTTTGTATATTTGTTTAAAGCTCGCAATTGTCTCTTTGATTCTTCAAGGTTTCGTAGTGCTGAGGTCATTAAGGGTCCGTTTTCAAGTTCCGCCCGATGTCTCTTGATATCTCGTAGAAGCTTTTTAGCATCCTCTATAGTTAGTTCAAAGAAGTCATCTGGTAGGTCTTCTGTTCTTATGCTCTGTGCAGTTTCCAAAGAGAAAAGCATTGCATTCCTGTCACCTAGCTGTGAACAAAAAAGCAAACATTTTCTTTTATAAAAATCACAGTTTTTGGTGTTTTTGATGTTTCACGGCAATAAAAAAAACATTCCTTTGATGCCTGTTGACTGTGTGTTGTAAGTACAACAGTAAAATGGTGTCACATTTGTGGTGAGATTTGTGTTTCCGGATTTTTGTCAGTTTTCGACTGGCCTATAATTAAAACTGGAGTCTGCTGATGTGCTTTGTACAAGTATCAACCCCGTTGCACCATGATTTCACATAGACCTGAACTGGGTGCATCAAATACATTAATTCAAGAGCTACATATGCCTTGAAGATTGGGATATATCTTCATTTTTTTTTTACTGAAAAAAGTTAAAAACAAAAATCTCATGATAATGTCACCTTTGTCTCCCTTAAATCAACAACAAAAGGAATATCAACCCACTGTTGTGTTTTCATCCCCTTATCACAGCACATCGGTCCTTATATGCAGGTGGTACCAATGACACAGCTGTTAGTAGCTCTCTACAAATGTTAGTATTTGTTCAGCATACTGAACAAATAACATTTATCTATAACTCACATAATACATATACAGTAGACTCCCGCTAATCCGACTATGGTATAATACGTACTACCTCGTAGTCCGAACAGCCTACAACTCCGCACTATCTCGTAATCAGAATGCCCCACCTGCTTTTTTCCCTGGTCTGAACAGAAAAATCATAGTATGCCCTTGCGATCAATGGGCAACCTTGCACTCCAAACAACTCATTAGTCTGAATGGAGGTATGCAAAACCGGGTTTGGATTAGTGAGAGTGTACTGTCAGTACAATGAAAGAAAACGCAGCTTAATGTCAAATCACAACAAACACACTACTTGCTTTTACCTAATTACATACAACAACTTTAGTCGACACGTTACAGGGAACCACCACGTCGGTGATTAATAATAATAATAATAATAATAATATTTATTTCACCAAAGTATCTCATGTACAGGGAAAAAGTCAAATACAAAAATGCGCCGTTTAACGACACTTTGAATTAATTGAAAAATTGTTTATAAATTCTGCCACATCATAGAATGCTTCTTCTAGAAGTAGATCTTTCAGGTCCTTTTTTAACGTTGTTATTGGTTTTGTACACCATACAGCTGGAAGGTTGTTGTACAGGTCCAGGTGTAGATGTTGGTGTGCTGTCGTATTGATGCGGTGGAAAGGGACGGTGAGGTGGTGCTCATTTCGAAGTTTCCTTGTTGTTGATGCTCCTCTTGTTTGCTGGTTGGGCGTATCACGCCTTGCTCGCACCAGCAGTTGGTAGATGTAGGCCCCTGGGAGGGAACTATATTCAGGCTTTTAAAGAATGGCTTGCAGTGGGTTTTCCAGTCTACTTTCTCTATGGCACGAACTGCTTTCTTTTGTTGGATAAAGATCCTTTCAGCATGGGCCGATCCTCCCCATAGCTCTAAACCATATAGCAATCTGGAGTGGAACAGGGCATGGTAACTGAGCAATGCCGCATCCTTTCCAATGATTTGTCGCACTCTTCTAACAGCATATGTCGCTGTTGAAAGTGCTGGCATTAAAGCTTCGACGTGGCTGAGCCATGTGAGGCGTGTATCCAATGTTATACCCAGAAGCTTCGTTGTTGTTTTTTGTATGGTTGCATTTCTTTTGCTTATGAACTGTATTCTTGATGTTTTGCTGTTGTTTAGCGTTAGGCCGTTTTCGTGAAACCACCTCTTTGCTTCTTCCAATCCTCTTTCGGGTTTTGTCAGCAGACTTTCCGGGTGTTGATCACTTGTAATAAGACTTGTGTCGTCCGCGAACAGGATCACTTTGGTGGATAAATTTTCTGGCAAATCATTGATGTATAGGCAAAACATCATAGGACCTAATAATGATCCTTGAGCTACTCCATCTTTGACATTTTCTAGTGAGCTTAACTCTCCCTCAGCATAAACTCCCTGTTTTCTACCATGCAGATACGACTTGAGCAGGTTTAATGGCTGTCCCCTAATTCCGTATGACTCTAGTTTATTCAGCAGGACTTCGTGCTGGACGCAATCAAACGCCTTTGAGAGGTCACACATGGTTGCTTGTTTCCTCTCCACCTTCCATGGCATCCCAAACAAAATTCCGCAGAGAGCGCACTGCATCAGTGGTGCTACGACCTCTTCTGAAACCATACTGATTTTCATTTATTATTTGTTTCTTTTCTAGAAAGCACAGGATTCTTGTCAGCAGCGTAGCCTCAAGGACCTTTGAGAGGGTTGGAAGTATAGCAATTGGTCGGTAGTTTGAGCAGTTTGTAGGGTCATCCTTCTTGTACACTGGTATTATTTTTGCTATTTTCATTTGGTCTGGCACGACACCATCCTCAAAGCATCTGTTTATTATCTCTGACAGCGGCTCTGCAATGAATCTAGCACTCCATTTTAGAATGTTTGTGTTTAGGTAGTTTATGTCCATTGATGTCTTGGTTTTGAGATTGGTTATTGTTGTTATAATTTCTGTTGGCGTCACGGGGGTCAGGAAGAATGATTCACTTATTGGAGTAATCTTGTATGAGTTTGCGGTTTGATCTGTATGTGGTGGACCACCCACCGAGGAAAAGAAAGTATTTAGCTGTTCTTTAGGTGGTAGGGGTGGCTTTTTTCCAGAGGTTCTTAAAGTTTCATTTTTTATTATATTCCACAATCTTGCTTGTTTGTTGTCCGTTTCTTGTAGGATGTTGAAGTATTTTTCTCTTTTTTCTCTCTGTATGATGTTGACGTAAAACTGTTTGTAGCTTTTAAGGATTTCTTTAAGATCTTCTCCTCCTAGTCGATTGTAAGACTCTTGGATGAGTTGTAACGTATTTTTGATCACTTGTGCTTCCGGTGATGGAGCAAATTTTCTTGTAGATGGAATTTGTTTTTGTTTTAGAGGAAGTGCGTTATTGACCATATGCATGTATTTTGACATAAAGAGATTGTATTTATTTTCAGCAGTTTGGATTTCTTTCACGTCTTCCCAGTTCTCTTCCATGATCAGGTTTTCTAGGGTTTGTTTTCCTTGAGTAGATAGTATTCTCATCTTTCCTAGGTTTGGTTTCGTTTCGCGTTTTGTTGGAACTTGCAGTTGTATTCCGTAGTGGTCCGATAGACCAGTACTAATTACATTTGTAGAGTATTCGTTTATGTTGGTGAAGATGTTATCGATTGTTGTCTTTGACGTTGCAGTGACTCTTGTATTCTGTGTTGTTGTCTTCGTAAGTCCGAAACACTTCATGGTATTGATTAGCTGATGTGCGATTGGAGTTAAGTTGTTTGTGTCTATGTTGAAATCACCAGTTACAATAATATTCGTTTGTGGATTGTATAGCTGGAGAAGATCAGAAAGAATATCTGATAGTGTTTCTAGAAAAGTAGTCGCATTTCCATCGGGAGATCTATATGTTGCGATAACAATGGTATTTTTGTTTGTAATGTATATTCCAGACATTTCGCACTCTTTTTCAATTGATTTTTCTGCTATCATGGTTATTTCCTTGTACTTTGTATGTCCGCGAACAAAAATACACACTCCTCCATGTATGAAAGTAGATCGGACATACATGCTAGCCATTTCGTAGGAATTTATGTTATAAATGTTTTGGTTATTTTTGTTTAGCCAATGTTCGACAACACACAGTATATCCAGTTTATATTTGTGTGCCAAGATCTCTATAGCTTCTATTTTATTTGTTATACATTGAACGTTTAGGTGCATCACATATAGAAGGATTTTGTCAGTCTGTATTTTGGCAGTATTGTGGGATGACATATGGTATCGGGTTTTGCATGTTGATGTTTCTTCTTTTAGAACTAGCTCATCTCGGGTTTTCTGGCCGTTTTTCCAGCCGAAAAATATAGCGGCTTACCATTATATTCTTAGGTCAGTTTTGCGGGTCCATTAGAACATCTTTGTGGCTGAAATCTACACCCACCTTGAAACATCCTGAAGATGATTTGGTTTCCATTTTGTTACAGGTAATGTCTTTAGAGTTTGTCAATTTCTCCACATGTTGAACAAGTTGACTTTCGTTAACATCTGGGTGGACCCGTCTAACAAATAGCAAAGCTTTTTTACTGATGCCCTTAAGCGTAGTGTTTTCTGCTATCCCGCAGACACCTCGTGTTGGAGCACTCCGCCTTGGGACTCGCTTTTTAGTAACTGTTTTAAAGCTATCGTCGCTCTCATGTGTGATTGGAGCATTGTGTACTTCTAGATTTATGATTTCTTCCCTTTTGTCTTGTTGTACTTTTTGTAGTTTTTTTAGCTTATCTAGTTTTTCAAATTTGCCTTCTTTTGTGGTTGCGTCTGTGGCGGCGGACTTTGGAGTTGCATTTGTATTGGAACTGCGTGGTAGTGGTCTTTCCGTTGGAGTATTGCAACTGATCAAAGCAGTAGCAAAGGTTGTCCTTGGTTGTTTCTTGGGATAGTCCACGGTCTTCGGAGTTTGTTCTATAAATTCTCTTCGTAGGTCTTCCCAGTTTGTCTTCAGTTGTTGTTGCATGCTTTGCATTTCTTTTCTGATAATTTCTGTCACAAGAGCGGTAAGATCCAGTTTAGTATTCTCTATCTGGGATACCTCCCGTTCAAGTAGTTCTTTTTTAGTGGTCAGTTCTTTGATTTCCTTGTGGAGATTTTCGATTTTGTTCTGGAGTATGGCCTCCAGAATGCGTATTGTTTTTTGACATATCCTCACTTGAAATTGAAGCATCTCCCGATGTCAATAGGTTCTCTGCAATTGCAGTACTTTTGCATTCGTTGCACACTGTTTGACCTTCCACGCTTGAGGTTTTCCTATTGCCACAGCTGAAATGGTAGTGGTTTGGGCACTTTGAGCACATTGTGCATTCTTTCTCATCCGAGATGGTTTTCTTGCAATAGTTGCATAGTTTTTTTGGGGTTATGTTTCCACATGTCTGGCAATTCCAAAAAAGGAGTTTCCCGGTGGCATTCAATTTAGTGTATTCGGTTTGGGACAATCCTACACACTTTAAATGATATGTGTTTACACACTTTGCAGCTGTACACGTTATAAAGTCTTCGTATTTCGTGACCTTTTGTTTACAACATGCGCACTCGGGCGCCATATTGTATGTTCTCTTCTTCTATTGCTAAGGAGGAAACTGGATAAAACAGCACCACTTCGTGTCGACATTAGACATGTCCCGTCGTAAGACAGATGGCGTGTTGTATGCGCACCCGGCCAATAGTAGTAGTTATTGCCTGGGCTATTGAAAATAAGAAAAAGCTGGGGCTCCAACTGCACTGTGTTGATTTTTCGGCGACAGTTATATCTTTTCCTATTGTGGTACTGCTTGTACTTTATAGCATATTTTGTCTTACATTTGGACTTTATTTAGTTATTATTTAGTTTTGGTTCAGTTCCGTTTTTAAGTTTCCGTGGTGTAGTGCATAGAAGTAGTTATGAGTTTTAGGGCCGATATATTCACCTATCGTGAAACTGTTCGTCATCTAAATTCTAAACGACAAGATAAATGGTAAAAATGTGTCTATTCACCTGTCGTTAACGTTACCGACCGGATAAATACGCTTAACGATCAAATTTATTTAGCGATCGAATGAACCTGCCGTAAACTAATGGTTGCATTCAGCAGATCACTCCGGTTGGTAACTGTGAAGTAACAGGTTAGCGAAAATCTGCTATATGTCACTTTTGTTGACCGGTAGATACCAACTTACGGTGGATCAGACGCCATTTTTGGTATCATATAATTTTTACGGTTAGCGGTAGCGGTGGATTGTACCAGTGTTGGTTGCAGACCTGTCATTTTACATTTAAAATGGAAGAAAGAGAATATTGTGTTAATATATCATATATACGGTATGTGAGAGTCGTGAAAGCCAAATAAATGGCAAATAAAGCGAAATAACCAAAATAACGCGTACCTCTATGTGACAAATGAGGTTATGTTCAGCGTTTTTTGATATAGCGCCTCCTATTGGATGAAAAATAAACTTTGGTGCATTATAGCGCCATTCAGCAGATTCGAGACTGTTCCGGATCGGTATCGTAAATCGGTTGGTATCGGTCCGGTACCGGTAGATTCTGCTGAATGCACCCAATGACGAACACTTTGATTGGTCACAGAGCATGTGCTGAATGTCAAACAAAAAGTCAAACTGACAAATATTTACGTAAGTACGTGGTTGTGTATTAATTGAAGTCATTATTTAGTTAATATGGCCGAATTTGCTAAATTCGTCTTATAGCATTTTTTTTTACTTTTGGTCGTCTTTTTTAATTGATGCGGTTAGAAATAGGTGCGAATGAATTTTGGTTACGTTTTGTCAATGTCTATCAATGTCATTTACGGCGCTACGTCTAGCGGCAATTAGTCCAAGTTATGATCCAAGTGTTGATTTAGTACACCTTTTTTACCGACATTTGATACTATACTGCCGAAAAACATTCGTTAGCGATGTTTACGTCCTCGTTGCCTGACGATAACTTACAGATCGGTGAAAATACAGAATCATTTTTAACGCGAACGTTAGCGTAATCTGTTCGTTGGCTAACGACAACTTTGACGATAGGTGAATATATCGGCCCTTAGTCATAGAACGTATTTTGTTAGAATCAGGGTAATTCATGTTGATATTTTATATATATATATATATATATATATATATTATTTAATCAATAATTCATGGCTGATTTTTCCAATGGGATGAGCTATTAAGCGCTATTCTAGTAAGTCGAAAAATGTGGAAAGTAAGTTGCTGCAAAAAAGGAAGTTCTGGTTGAAACCAAAAGATCACGAAAAGACACCAAAGCCTAAAACAATGCTGTTAAAACGCAATTGCCTGCACGTGTTAGCAAACTACTACAACTTGACCGAAACCTCTCAACTAAACCTGTATGACACGTGATAAACCCTCATTGTATTTTTTTACGTATGGTCTGATGTTGAGACGTTGGTCTCAAAACATGTAACCACAAATAAACAAGAATAACATATGTTGGAATTTTATAATATTACTTTCTGACAGCATGTCGTTAAAATATTTTCAGTTATAGTACGTTAAATTTTGAAAATTTCGTATTTATTGACAGTTAATACAATTAATATTTTGTCTTCTAGCGCCCCTAGGACAGTCACCTAGCAGCAGATCCTCCGACAAGTATCCTGAGTAGGGCTGGGCAAAAAAATCGATTGATCGATCTTCCAATAACAGAACAAAAGAAGCTTCAAAAGAGTATTGCAAGATTATATAAAGTTAAGAGCTTTCTAGCGGCCAATAGATTCCGGAAAAAAGTGAGGGCCCACCTCCTTAGGCAGCCAGACTACACGGTCGAGGAGTTCCAGATTTCTTTGAGGAAAATGCCCTCTGATATGTTTAGATTTGTTGTTACATTTACTGTTGTTTACTTCCTGGCAAACACATTCATCGATACGTTAGAAGAAAAGATTTTAAACTCCAAACAAAAAATACTACAACATATAGTTTTCTGGAAGCGGTATGTCGATGACGTAATTTGCATTTGGGGCGGGGGCAGACACCTCCTTGCAGTCTTTCACAATTTTATAAATGATTTCAATCCTAGGATACAATTTACTTTGGACATGGAGAAGGATAGAACACTGAACTTCTTAGACATTTCCATTACAAGAAATCCGAGCACTGATATTTTAGAATTTGACATCTTCCGTAAACCCACTACTACAGACACAATAATACCGTATGACTCTAATCACCACTACACACATAAACTAGCAGCTTTTAATAATTTAATACATCGACTCTTCAACATCCCCATCTCCGATCAAGGTTTCAAAAAGGAAACAAATATAATAAAAACAATCGCTAAAAACAATGGCTATGATCCAAATCTGATAGATACAATGATAAGGAAAAAACAAAGAAATATTAACAACAATACTTTGAGGGGAGATGGAGTGGAGAAAGCACAGAACTATAGATGTATAAATTATACCCCACATTTTAATCTTAACCCGATAAGAAATATATTTAAAACTAGTAACATTAATATTTCATTCAAGACCAATGCAACAATTAAAACTATATTTTCAAACAATAAAGACAAAACGGACTTCCTTAAAAGTAGTGGGGTCTATAAACTTTCCTGTTCAGATTGCAATGCAGTTTATGTGGGCGAGACCGGTCGAAATTTGAACATTAGAATAAAGGAACATCGTAGAGATGTAACCACATCGGAATTCGGAAAACACCTCTTTAATAATGGACACAAATTCGATACCAACAACGCCAAACTGATATACAAATGTAATAAAGACTCGAAAATCAAAATTCTTGAGGCATATGAGATCGAGAAGAGCAAAAAAGATCAAACTATGCATTGTCTCAACAAACAGAATGACCTGTTTTATAAACCACTCTTCAAGTTACTGACGTGATTTGTGAAGTCAAAATAGTTGGAACGACCTCCCTTTAATTGGAAAAATTTTTCCGCCCCCCCAAACTGGCCATGAATACCTTTGCGCATGGTTCACATTTATAAAAATTTTATCACACACGGAAACACACGTGGTGTCTTCACACTTATACATTATACGAAAAGAGTTGGTAGTTTTTCTGTGGTGCCAGGGAGAAAAATATATTTATAGCAAATTATATAGTTATATGTTTGTTCGTGACCTATGTATGTATGTAATCTCAACATTTGACGATATGTAAGTTGTTTTTTTGTAATTATTTTATGTCAATTATGTAATGCTTGATTTCAACTATCCGTAGCGCCTGAAGAAGTGTCTAGAATGACACGAAACATGTAGCGACAATTAAATAAACAAATAATAAGGAAAACACATTGTATCTTATTACATTTACTGTTAATATGACTTACTGCTTTACTTGTTAATAAATATTATTATTGTTAATATTATTCCATACAGGAATTCTTCAATATTGAAATTCAATTGGCATAATGTATTATATTACTTTGATTTGTGACTAAACTTGTTTATACTTGTCTAATAAAGGAATATTATTATTATTGTTGATTCGGAAGAAGACTGTACATGCGGCTTGACGTCAATTCAAAATGGAGACAGATTATGTGGAATTTAAGATGCTACGGGCTAAATGTATCCGTCTTTCAAGGTTTCTTTACAGTGATTATTAATCTTGCATCGAGACAAATTCTCAGCATAATATTAAAGCTTTCTTAGTGACGTTATAGAAGTGCTCAGAATACCCAATAAGCAAATTTAAGAGTATCTATAAGGATATCTATAGCCAGGGCCGCGTTTACCAGTAGGCAAAATAGGCACGTGCCTAGGGCCCGGCGAGAGGGGGGCCCGTAAGCGGCCCCCTTCACCCTAAATAAAATATGGGCTAGGGCCCATTAATTGTATAATAAATAAACCGACTTTAGAATTAGAATTCTTAAATATAATAATTAAATATAATTTTAGAAAATTATATATAACAAAAATACTTAATAGCAATAATAATACGATTTATTACAACTCAAATTCAATTGCATATTGCCTATATCGATACTTCGGGGCCGCGTTCAGAAATCGGCGGCCCTCTATACATGATTTCGGTGATTTCAGTAGTTTTTTTAACGGAGTATTTTTCCATAACATCACATTTTTGAGAAAAATAAGCTAAATATTTAAAAAAATTAGTTTGACATAACTTTAGCTTCCCTAAAAAATAATTGGACTTCCATTAATTTGTGCATGCCAGATTTTGACACGTGGCAATTTTGGCCACTCGTTTAACAGTAATAAAATAACCCTTCATATAGTCAATGATTACACTCTTGGTAAGTTTAAAGATTCAAGATTACATTTCAGCCTACCTAAAGCATGTAGTGCCAAAAAACGGGAACAAACGGGACATTTTTGAGATTTTGGGTTAAAATCTAAAAAAAAAGCTATCGTAATGTTCTGTTTTTTCCTTGCGAGACACAAAAATGCTCGAACAATGTCAAGTATTTTCAATGTTTTGGGGAATTCACATGGTGTCAATGAAAATAATTCTCAAAACTTGCGTAAATAAGATTCAAATTGTTGTTTGGTTTTTTGATAACTGGAAATTGCTTTGATCAGCAAAAAATGCTTTTGCCCCAATTTAACTCTTGTATCTCTTCAAATAAACGAGAAAAAAAGCGACATCCTGTATTTAAGATTTACATTCAATTTTTTTATCTAGATTACTTTTAAGGTGGCACGAATGCTAATGCTAAGGAGAAAAAAAATAAGGAAAACTATAAAATAAACTGCAGAACCCAAAACACTTTTAAGTAAGTTTAAAAAAAAAACTGAAAATGGCAAAAAAAAGAAATTCGTAGTTTTTAGAAGTGACAAACTTTTTAGATGACCTACACTAGCTTATAAAGCCACTGTTTGGTTTTAATAAAATAGTTTTAGTAAGTTATTGTTCCACATATTTATAGAAATAACAAAACATATTTTATTGCAGTTACTCAAATTTTATAGACTTTTGACAAAGATTTAAATGTCGATGAACAAAAAAACATAAATAGAAGTTCTATTTATTATTAAAAATCGCAGAGATTGTTGCAGGATTTGCTTCAGAGAAGTTAAATTTTATTTTAGATAACAAAATTTAATCCATCTCTCCTAATGTCGATATAATTTTAAGATTATTTCTAACACGATCAGTCAGCAATGCCGAGGGTTTGTTTTCTATTTCAAGCTGGTAAAAATTATTTGCGCGGTACACTTTCGGAGTAAAACTCTCTACTAAAACACTACTATGATGATATCATCAAAACATTTATTGAAACCAAAATCAGAAAAAGAACATTTTAGGTTTGTAAAATAACATATTTTCACAAAAAATTTTAATACAAATTATTAACATAAAAAGTGTGATTTTTATTTCTTTAAAATTTTTTTTTATTATTTGTGTTATATCATTTACGA
Organism: Aphodius sticticus; assembly: GCA_963966075.1. Lineage (NCBI taxonomy): Eukaryota > Metazoa > Arthropoda > Insecta > Coleoptera > Scarabaeidae > Aphodius > Aphodius sticticus. The sequence goes on from OZ014506.1 coordinate 53,160,714, forward strand.
TATGTAGGTTGAGGGGCCTGAAATTTCAGGTGTGCCTAGGGCCCGTAAAACCCTAGACGCGGCCCTGTCTATAGCCTATTAGCTCATAGAATCATATTATTCCTTATAGATCTATAACGACTTATCGGTTTGATATTAGATTTGATGTTAGACGTTATAAACAGTTATCAATAGTTAAAGAAAACAGTAACCAGACCTTGTACCCTATATCTCATCATGCAAGAAATGTATTGTATTTTTGTTTGTTTCATCTGCATGGATGTTTGTGCAGATCTCAAGTATTGTTAACCTTTTATTTTTATATTTAGTTAGAAGAGTTTTGTTTTAAAGGAATGGAATTATGTTTAAATGTTTGCAATGGAATTTTGGTTGTTTTCAACGTTTTAGAACGGTGTTTATTGTTGTTCCATATTACATATTGATATTGTCACATAGGGTTATCCAGAGCATAAAACATAATCAGTCGCGAGGTTAGTTTCTGTTTTGGGAACCTTGTTCTAGGAATGTGCAACGATAAAACAACAAACATAAGCCGGCACCAGGAAGGTCGGCTAGAGCCAGGTACCTTGGAGAACCACTATAAAAGATGAAACCAATTTTGTATTGTTATCAGTTATTAAGAAGTAGTTATTAAGAAGCACACATTTGTAAGACTACGAAATAAATCGATTGTTTAACCGTCGTGAGCGTATTTATCCCCTCGGGGAAGCTACCATCTCCGCTACAGCCCCATGAGAAGATGCAAAGACGTTGATGTGATTACCCACAAAGGGGTAGCCACATTTTAAGAATGTCACAATATTATACATGAGCAGACGTACATATTTTTCAGATAAATAAGGAATCTTATTATATTAATTAAATAATGATTATTATTATTATTATTACTTTTTTTTACAGGTAGCGCGCTTTTTGGGTTAACCTCATAGAAAGATTAAACTACTATAAAAATTTGGGTTGCCCCAGTGTTCCACGGATTAAAATGTATACAAACATATGAGTTAAAGTGATTAAGCTGCAAAGTGAGATAAAAACTTACAAAGCCACTAGTATCAGCCATTTAGTATCAGTGTCAGGTACCGTCAAGTAGCTGTTGCGGGTTATTGACCCATAACATCTTGAGGTGTTATTTAGAAGGCACCAACATTCAAAACAGCGCTAGGTAAGTAGGAATCTAAATAACCAAGTAAGGATGAACCTATTAATGCAAGGTTAAAACAGTAACTACGGGTTTAATTTAGGTTAACTCTTAACTTTGACTTTACGGGTTCAACAATGGTCGAGTTACCCCTAACTACCACTTAAATCGTGGTAAATTTTACCCGGCAGAAGTTTTGATAGTTACAACGCTAACTCCTAGTTTGTGGCGGCGCGCATATACAGTAATGCGCCTTTTTTTTTTTTTTTTAAAGAGCGGACTGGATTGAGGATCCCGCCTCCACCCCGCTGTCGGGTATCATTGAAGCATTCAGCCGACAGCGACATCTTCTTTAATCTGATTTCAATCAATTGAAAAAGTAAGTTTTCCCTTTCGCTCTTTTGGGTTTGGGTAAAAACCTTTAATTACAATAAAAACCAAATTAAAAACAGCCACCTACGCTAACTACATGCCTTACAACTACTCACTAACTACTAAACATTAGGGATGTTCGATACGATACGATATTTTTAAGTACCAGTACTTTACATTCCAATACCCGATATTTTGTACCGGTACTATAGCATCCAATACGGTACGATACGATACGTTTTTGGACGATATTATACCGCGGTATTTGTTGTTGCCAACAACTAGCGTACTCTAGCGGCAAACCAATATAAGTTTATTTTACAAGTGACACTGATTACAACGAAGGAATTTGTATTTGTGTTCTTTTACAGTGTCAGTAAACGATCAGGGAAATTCCGACTAAAATTTAACCTAACTTAACCTATTTTGTACAAAATCATACTTAAAAAGCTTATTAATTTCTGGAAAACACTGGTGGTACCATGGTGAATCAAGTAGTTCATATACCATGGGTGATACGATACATATTCCTATACTTTTAAGGCGTGAGTTGTCCACTGTTATTTTGGCAATTGTATTTTGTTACGTTTTATCTAGGAGGGAAAAAAGCAGCCAATGGGACCAATGCAATAGTATATAATACATATGATAGCAAAAGATAATCTAACTTAAGCACCACTGATAAAGAAAGTTTCAAATATTTAATGAAAACCACACACAGATAGAAATGTTTGTTGAACTCAAATGAATATTTGTTTGACGAGAGGCAAAAATATATTTGCTACAAAGAATTTTTATTTGAGTCAAAACAATATTACTTTACTCCAAACAAATGGCATTTGACTCTAATAAACATTCTTTGTAGCAAATAAATATATTTTTACATTTATTTGACTTAAAAAAAATCTATCATTGCATGCATACTTGTTCAAATATCCTATATCTAGTCATTTACGTAGTCGTATTGTTCTTTGGTAGTTTTTCTGCTGCAGCTGGCTGGTCGATGCGAACTCGTGCTCGAGTTCGAAGACCCAGTAGAAACCAGCCCAGCTGTGCCAGTATGTCTGTCCGTCTTATATCGTTTTGTAAATTAAAAAATTGCGCTTTTTCGCAAAATGAAAAGTCTACTGATATTTACGTGCTCTCTCATTATACATACGCTAATCAAACTATACAATCCTAATACGCGGTATTGATTGCGTAATTAAATTTATCCAGACGAGGCATAAATGGACTCCACCCTTGCCTCTTATCAATTAAACATGTCGAGCAAGGTGCATACTATACTACATTTGGTTGGGACTTTATGTATAAGTACCTACCTACATATCATATATGCTATTTTAAAATAAAAATACATAATTTAGTACATTATTTTAGTTCAATGTGTGTAGGTATCTGCTGCTACGCAAAATATTTCTTTATTCCGAATTACGTCTTGAAAAAATGTACCGGTACCGATGTACCGGTACTTTGTGCTCCGGTATGGTACAGAACCAGTACATTCGATACGATACAATACGATACGCGATACCGGTACAGCAAGGTGTATCGGAACATCCCTACTAAACATGCATTTTATTACTTATTATCTAACATGCTCTTAATTGCTAAACTACCAAACTACACATGCAGCACATATTCATGTGTCCTCTACATTGCGTTCACGCGCACTATGCACCGCCCGCACACTTATCGCGCACCAGTCGCGAAAATCGAAACACGCACAGCGCGACGCGGGGAATGCTTTTACGACGCCGCTTGTTTGACATCGCACTACATACGCGCTCACGCGTTACCACCAGGACTTGTTTGACGGTTACGTCCACTATTTTCGGGGACACTCACTCCGTTCTTTATTATTCTGGGACTGCGGTACTCCAGCTGTCCCTCCCTGACTTCGGACTTCCTGAAGTCTTGATAGTCCGGTTTTCCTGGACTCTTATCCTTCTCTCGCTCCGGTCTTTCCTGGAGCTCTCCTGCGCCGGCTTTCCAGGCGCTATCTCATCTTTGTTCTATCTTTTCTGTTCTGTCCCCAGGCCCGTCTCGGTCCCTTATGCACTAAGGGGCGGGAGGTCCTGTTGCTTCCCGACGTTTGTCATCCTTGTCCTTTTCTTGGAGGATTCTTCTTATGGTTTCGGAGATGTGTTTCCATTGATCTGGACCCTTCAGCATTTCTTCCACCATCTTCTCTTCTGTCAGTCCCTCTTTGTGCGGGCACGCCCTTCTCAGTTGTTCCCATTGATTGCATTCAAAGAGCGTATGGCCTTGGTGTGTCCATTTCTCCGCAATACGCACATTCCGGACGCTCTCTCCCTTTGTACTTGTGGAGATACGTCCCGAAACAACCATGTCCAGTGAGCGCCTGTGTGAACTCGTATGTAACCTCACCATGCTTTCTATTTACCCAGTCTGCCACTCTGGGTATCAGGCGGTGGGTCCAGCGGCCGACTTCCGCGTTGTCCCACTCCGTCTGCCATCTTTCGAGCGTCGTGTTTCTGTGTTCCCTTCTTGTCACTCGGTCTTGGGGTGTCTGAAGGTACTTTCGAGCTCGTTCATCCGCCTTCAGGTGTATCGGGACTAGTGAGGCGACAACCTGAACAGCCGCTGTCGAGACTGTTCAGTATGCCGACGACACCCCGATGGCTGCTCTTCGCTGCACTTTAAGCAGCCTCTCCCTTCTATTAGCATACGTTAGGTCTTCCACCCAGACCGGGGCAGCGTACAGCATTATTGACTCCGCCACCGATGCTAAGATTCTCCTCTTACTCGCTCGGGGTCCATTTACTTTAAGCATGAGTCTGAGTAGCGCTCCGGTCGTCCTTTCTGCTCTTGCGGCCGATTCGTCTAGGTGCTTCTTGTTCCTGAGCTTTTGTTCAATGTGCACTCCCAGGTATTTTACACTTCGCAAGGGCTTGATCGTCACTCCGCCTATCGAAAGCTCAACTGGGTCTTGCTTTCGTCTGCCGCAGAGCATTACCGCTTCTGTTTCGTCTGCGGCCAACTCAAGGCGGTGCTCTTGTAACCACTCCACAATGCGAGCGATTGCCGCGTTTGCTCTATCTTGGACCTCACCGCACGTTTTACCGGTTGCTATTAGCGCTAGGTCGTCGGCGAACCCCAGCAACTCCACTCCTGGAGTCTCCAGTCTCAGCACCCCATCGTAAAAGACATTCCACAGTGTTGGTCCGAGAACTGACCCCTGTGGTACCCCGCTGGTGATGGACATTCTCTCCGTGGCTCCGTTGTTTCCTGTGATCACCAACCACCTATTCTCCAAATAGCTTTGGAGAAGTCTTCCAAGGTAGGGGCTGATGTCCCTCCTTTGTAACTCCGCCAAGAGCTCTTCCCACGCCACGGTGTTGAAGGCGTTTTTGACATCTAGGGTAATCAGCATGCAGAAGCGCTTGGTTCGCCGCATTCCCTGGTTTGCCCTCTTTGCTGCTTCCGTGACAACCTTCACTGCGTCGACTGTTGATCGTCTCTCTCTGAAGCCGAACTGATTGTCTGCTAGTGGAGCTTTGCTATCTAGTTCACGTTTGAGTCTGTCAACCAGAAGCTGCTCCATGAGTTTCCCCACACTGTCAAGCAGGCAAATTGGCCTGTACTTGGCCGGCGTTGACTTTCCCTTTGTCAACAGAACCAATTTGGCAGTCTTCCACTGGTCGGGATATGTTCCTTCGGTTAGAATCCCGTTCATTACTTCGGTGACGTATTCTCCCGCTCGTGCCACCACGGTTTTGACCGCCTCTGGTGGTATTCCATCGGGACCGGCAGCCTTATTCCCATTTATTCTGGCGGTTGCTTGTCTCGTTTCGTCAACCGTGAAAAGCTCTGTTGAAAAATGTTAATGTCCTCACCCGCGTTCAGCCATCTCTGGGTGTGCCGCCTGGGGTGCTCTGGAAATAGTTCCTTGGCGGTCTCTCTACTGGCGTCTACTGTCAGGTTTGGTGGGGGGGCTCTGGCTTTCAGCCTTTTTGTTACTATTTTGTAACCTTCTCCCCACACATTCTGCTCCACTTCTTCTAGTAGTGATGCGCCTAGAATGGCGCTGTGGATCATCTGTGGATATTCTAACCAATCTAACCTAACGTTACATATGTTGTGAGATTTTATTTATATTGTCATGAATCTTTTGGATGATTCTTGTCGATTTGATGATGGTGAAGAAATCAGCGATTTCGACTACCAAAAGGAACTTTGCTTGGTTTTATCTCGATTGATGGGAGTATACAATGTTCATCATATATTATGTAAGTTCAGTTTTTATTTATGTTTTTGTGTGTTAAATGGTGTTTCTTTTTTAGAAATCATGCTGTTTCTCCTCTTAAAAACTTCTGCTAACTCTCCGAGTCTACACTACAGTGAGTTTTAAGTAGCAGTTCCTCGTGTAATAGGGATAATAGACCGTACAAACGTACACAATATCCAGGTATGCATTACAAACACGTAAATAATTTTTACTTTTATTAAACTACATTTATTATAGGAACTGACAAAGCTGCGATTTTTAGAAACGGTAGCTTCATCTCGCTAAACGTCCCGATTGTGCCTTCGTCTAACCTAAATCCAAACAAAATGATTACGAAACCGGAATTTGAGTTGTAGTATTGTCCTACGGGGTCTTAAAACACAAATTTCCCATTTTACATTGAGCTTACGCCTGATACTACGAACTTGGTAGTAACTCTTACAACATCGGTTGGGCATAACCTTGCCTGCGACAAAATGAAGAAGTTTCTCCGCAAGATCTGTATGTTGCCATTATACCACATAAAGCGGAGTGGACTGGCATAGTGTCGAAGCTTTGAAATTGAAACAGAAATACGGTAACCGATGCGTGCCGATGCACAGCTGACAGGAAAGCGCTATATTTCACCAGAAAATTACTAAGATCTTATTTGTCTATGATTGGCGTCATTGCTTTTCTATTGTCAACCTTTCCTTAACCCGTAGTTGCCTAACTAGAAGTTTAGACTGCATCGAAAGACCCGACATTTTCGTAACTAGGAGTTAACGTAAACTACCTTGTTAACTACAAGATTTAACTAAGATTTAACTTTGCATTGATAGATCCACCCTAAGTCTGGTAAAAGGTTAGAAAATTGTTTCAAGAACTTACAAACACAAATTCGTCATCAATCTTTTTGTTATCATTCTCAGCAGGTCTGGGATTTTCTGAGACAACAACTTTTTGCGGCTGCATCTGCTGCTGTCTCTTCTTTTCTCCTTTAATCAAATCTACCATATTTGTCTTCTTATAAGTATTCTCTGCCATTTTTTTCTCCTCAGTACACGGTTTCTTTGCTACATTTTCCACATCCTCCTTTGATATATCTTCTGCAAGAGACTTCCTAACCTCTTCGGGTGTTTTCTGCCTCGGCTGCGGCTCCACAGGAGGAAGCAAAATAGGCGGCGGAGACTCGATCCTCTGCAATTTCCTCATGTATGGTTTTTCCTCGACAGGTTTGGCTGGTAATGGGGCTGACACATTCGCTTGCATCTTCAGTTCCGATGGTAACCTAGAAAAAGAAAAAATAAACTGTTTTGATTAATTTAAAAAAATAACAAATAAATATCAACAATAAATAATTAGTTTATTAATTATTTAATTATTTTTAAAATAAATTCTTATAATACTGTGCGTCACATTTAACGCACGACAAAAATTTACTCGTTGAAGTTGATATAGTAATATATTAAGTCCAAGCAACGATAGCGTGAAGGAAGTTTTTGCTTGCATTTCAGCGTTGAGAATGTACAGCCCTACAGGTACAGTAAGAATAAGAGTAGTAATAATAAGAATAAAGCTAAGCATATAATATCTCGGCTTAGGCATACCTTCAAACTCAAATGAATAATTGGACCTACACTAGCAGTAGTGAGCAGAATCTTTCTATCATTATTTTAAAGATGTACACAAAAATGCCACATCATAGCAATTGTGGATCATGTTAATGCCATGTCAAAAACGTCCTGAGTTGCAGTCGTTCCCCTCCCTTCTCTTGATTTATGTTTGCTTTTGGTTCCTCGATATGATGTCTTGGAGCTGGTTGGATAGTTCTTCGAAGCTTATTATTTTTTCCGCATGCAGCTCCTTGATTTCCTGCTGTATCTTTTTGTAGTCGGTAATTTTGTTGGTAAACTTTACATATTTCGCCATTCTTACGTTCTCGGTTATTGTTGTTATTATGGCGTTATGGTCGGATATGTCATTTTTTGTTATGTCCATTGATAGTCCATCCCTGTTGGTGTTTGCAAAGACGTGATCTAGTATGTATTGATCCTCGACCGTTTGCATTACTCCTTGTAGTGTGTTTGATTGTCTTTTTGTTTACAATTATGTAATTGTCTTCCATTAGGATATTCTTATATTCAATCATTTCTCTGCATTTCTGCATAAGGTCTATGTTCATGTCTCCCATAATTATATATTTCCCCCTGTAGTTTGTTATGCTTTGGTGAACTGCATTGATAAACGTTGCATGTGGGACATAGTCATAGTCATAGTCATAGTAATTTATTCAGTACTTGCAAAACTTAGAGGAGTATAGTACATATCAAAAAAAATACAATAAAATTCACATATAAATACTTAGAAAACAAATATACAAATAGGAAAACAAGTGATCAATGACAATCAAGCGCCCAGCTGATTCATTTCAAAGAACTCCTGAAGTGAGTAAATTGCCCGACCCTTTATTCTCTTCAGTGTCCTCCTAAACCCTCTGTTGGCAAGGGATCTCATATCTTCCGGCAGGTGATTCCAGATTTTCATAGCTTGAGTGTGGTACTGTCTTTGCACGGTCGTCAGGTGAGTATAGGTCGGCAAAAGGAAAGTTTCATGCTGTCGAGTGCTATAGGCATGCGTATGCTGGTCCTCCAGAAGGCTCGTCAAGTTCTTATGAATGTGTTCTGCACATTTCATGATATATATTTCCATGTATGTGGGTATCCTGTATTTTTTAAATACCTCTCGGCATGACTCGGTTCTACCCATACCAAACATACTCCTAACACACCTCTTCTGCATGAGAAACACCTGCTCGCCGTCCACTGATCCACCCCAGAACAGCGTAATAGGCATTCAACGCACTTCTCACACTTATCTGGTCGGCAAGGCAAGTGTGCGAAGAACAAACGAAAAGAAAACCCCCAACATGGTCTTTCCAGTTCAGTGCTGCGTCAATAGTGACCCCCAAGAAGTTGGCAGAGGAAGCAGACGTAATCCTGTTATCGTCGATGGTAATGTATATATCTTCCGTTGGTCTGACACTGTAGTTGACTATTTGTGTTTTAGCCATATTCAACTGTAAATCATTGTCAGAAAACCAGGTCTGCAATTCTACGACGTGTTGGGTTATGGCGGACTCTAAGTCTCTGGTGTCCCGACCATCCACCGCCAGTGAGGTGTCCTCAGCATACAAGGATGTTATGATGTGCGGAGGAGCAGGAATGTCGTTCATGTATAGTATAAACAGGTAAGGTCCCAGGATTGATCCTTGAGGAACACCCTTTTCTACGTTTGACCACCTTGAGTATACCAACCTTCTGTCCTCCGCTACAACCCTCTGCTTTCTTCCAGTCAAATAGCTCCTTACCAAGTCCAGTGGGCTCCCACGTACACCACACTTCTCCATCTTCTCCAGAAGTATCCCATAATTGACACTGTCAAAGGCTTTCGACAGATTCAGGTGCACACTGGCCACACTCGTTCTCGACGCGAGACAGCCGACCACATGATCAACTATATCCAACATCGCCGATTCAGTGCTCTTTCCTTTCACAAAGCCATGCTGTCGAGGGTTTAAAATGTTATACTTTATAAGAAATCCTACCAGTTGATCTGCCATGAGCCTCTCCAGAACCTTGCTAAGGTTAGGAAGCAAGGCCACCGGTCTGTAGTTGCCCATTTCAGATTTCTCTCCCTTTTTGTATAATGGCTTTATGGAGGTTTCCTTCAGGGCGTCTGGAAAAGTTGCAGTCTGGAACATCAAATTGACAATGTATTCAAGAGGGCCCGCTATAAGCTTCGACATCCTCTTTATAAAAACTACTGGTATCTCATCACTGCCAACGCTGAGGTTGTTGTTCAGGTTTTGTATGCTATCAATGATTTCATTTCTAAGGACCGGTCGGAAGAACATGTTATTCTCTCCTGGCGATATGTGTCCAGTTACACTGACGTTGGGTGTTCGGCTTGGACAAACGTTTAACAGATATTCATTCATGTTATTCAACACATCTTCCACACTTTCTGTGCCCTTTCTCAAGTTTTCAGTGTTGAATGTTGACTTCTTTTTGTTGTTCGTCATTAGTCTTGTTAAGTTCCAAGCTGCCCTTGCCTTATTCTTTGATCTTCTAATATATTCATCATCGTGCATTCTCTTTGCTAATTTCACCACGCTCTTCAGTGTTTTACTGTACTGTTTGTAGTATGGCCTAGTAATTAATCCCATCTGCATTTGAAACCAAAGATCCCTCTTTCTCCCACTCGATATTCTTATGCCAGCCGTGATCCAGGGTCTTTTGGTATTCCTTATAACTCTCTTAGTTTTTGGGAAGAAACGATTCATTACGTCCATGAGAATGTTGGAAAACTCACTGTAGGCATTGTTGACATCTGTTGAGCCGTATACACTGTCCCATTCAACCCCACAGAGCCAATCATATGCCTCCTCCAGATCACAGGGTTCAAACCGCCTCGAATGTCTTGTTGCAGTTGCCTGTACATTTACTGCACTCATAAAGGACAGATGCTGCAGAGTATGAGCAGAAAGACCCGTGTTCCAAACCTTCGCTTCAATGTAATCAAACTTGTTGATCAGGATATTGTCAATTCTTGTAGACGAGCTACGCGTAACCCGAGTGTCATCTTTAATAGTGTCCACCAAGTTATTAGCACTAAGAATGTCTTTAAACTGGTTGGTATATTTGTCTTTCTAATTGAGGTTTATATTGTAGTCCCCACATAAACATATTTTTTTGCTTAATGTTTGCCATTTTAATGAGTCCAAAAGGTCCGCGAACACTTCGAGAAAACTGGACTTGTCACCACTCGGAGGTCTATAGATGCTTATAACAATAGCATTAAAAGGTTTAAGTTCCACCGCACTAACCTCGATAACTGACTCTCTGCTCTTGTTTTTTAGGTGTTCAAGTTCAGCACACTGCACATCACTTCTCGCCAAGATACAGGATCCTCCATGCCTGCCGAGAGTCCTCGAATAACATGATGCCATGTGATATCCCTCCAGGTACAAAGAGTTCTCCTTCTGCGGGCGCAACCAATGCTCCGTAACAGCAATTACCTCCGGCGACAATCCAGCTGAGTTCAAGAACAACTCGATGTCCAGAGTTTTATTTCTTATACTCTGTATGTTAGTATGCACAATGTTCAATAAAGTATCTGTTGCCTTACTGTTATTTTCCTTGTTCATTTGGGATATGTCCGTTAAATCGACCATCCTAAGGAACACTCTTCTCCTGATAGGTTTATCCTTTTTCCTAGCTTGCAATTCTGCTGTCACTATTTGTTCAGACGGTGGGTTCTTTTTGGGGTCACAGGCACACGCTATGTATTTTGACAATTTTAGTTTACCATCATAGTTCAGAAATCTACCTTCCCCTGTGAAATCCTGTGCAGAGACTCGTGTGGACATAGGAAGGACTGTCACCCCATACTGTTTGGTATCGTGATATATAATTTGATTGTAACAATAGGCCAAAAAGTTTTAATTTATATCGTGCATTTTTGGTGGTAAGGTGGATATTATGAGATTTGTGTGACATGTATTTGCTGACACTTCCGTTATTCGCAGCTTGAACTCTGTAGAACTTGTGTTATATTCTGCATCATTCGATCCGGCGACGATCACGACATAGTCGTCCTTGCCATATTCCTTGGTGACTGTTTGAATGTTTTCCGTGATCTGTCTCAAAGTAGCATTCGCTTTATAGAAAACCTGAACTGCAAAATCTGGCAGTTCATCCAACAATTTATTTAACAAACCTCTGGCATGATCATCACCGAGGACCAATAACTTCTTCCGGCACATCTTGGAGTTGTATATATGCTGTCTCGAGCAAGCCGTTGTAACTTTTTGTGCAGTTTGCACTTCAGTCTTATACACATTGACTTGATTTTCTGTTTGTGTCTCAACACTCCTTTCAATAACAGCAAAGTCACTACCTGTCTCTGTACTCACACATCTGTTGTTATACGTTGTTTGTGTAGCGACACTTCTCTCTATTCTCCTAGTAGGTATCTGTTCTGTCAATGACTTGATACTATTCTTAAGGGTTTTTATAGCGTCAGTGTTTAATTTTAAGTCTACGTCCTTATTCTTAATGATCTCCATAAAATATTCTTCCATCTCAATTCCGTCATTAACAGTGTCACTTAATCGTTTTTCAAGTTTCACCTTATGGGCATTTAAGCATTTAATTTCATTATTACGATCCTTGACTGCGTCTGTTAATGCTTCTAGCTTGATTGCTCGGTCCAGGATGTTTTGACGTTCACAGCATTCAATCATATAGCTGCCTTCCGCAATAATCCCCTTTCTACCAATACAGCTACCATGGTACAGGGGAAAACAATTTTTACATATGCAATAATTGTGCCTCTTCAATTTACAGCAGGTAAAGTTGAACTTCATTGCTCCGGCCAATGGTAATGCACTGACCCAGGTTTTGAAGGTGGTTACGGCCCTGCAGCTCAAAATTGCTTCCAACACCCAATTTACACACGAGATACACTTTTAACAATGAAAAACTCTGACATATACACTGACACGGACATGAGGTGGTCTATATATAAGTGTGATTGCAGTATCGGTATTGGTTAACGGGATCTTTCAATATTGTCAATTGTGGTGTTCTGCAATAATTTGTAGGTGCTTGTAATTTTTTATGTGCACAGCTATTCTGCCTCCTCTTGTAGAACGTGACTTAAATTTTGTTGCATATGACTGTAGTGTGTAAGTTTGTTCTTGCTCGTTTGTTAGCCATGTTTGTTAGATTGTCCACATTTCATGACCATAAACCAGAGGTTACTGTTTAAAGATATGATATTTGTGTATTTGTGTAATTATGTATTCGCCCTGTGCATACACCGTGGAGGGGACTTGAAAAACGATTTAAGCGCCCGTAGGGGAGAAATACCTAACTAAAATGCCTACACTATGTGCAGTAGTTCACGGCGCATTATGTTGTGATTCCATCCGCCAGAACTAATAACATATCATTGGTATAAATAATCATAATGGGACACAATAAGTGTTGCGTTATCAACTGTAATAATACAGGAAGAAATATTAACAAATACAATATTGTAATAAATAATATTAATTTGATCGGACCACTTATACAGTACAGATAACTGTAACGATTATTAGCAATCTGCACCATTTACGCCCCGTGGACCTACTACCGCCTACACCTGTAGAGGCGGTGGTAACGCGCACCCGGCCATCCGCTAAATAAATATACTATTATTATATCTCAGTTACTGCAATTATATCTGGGTCATGTATATTGGTGACAATTTCCAGTTCATTATATTTATTTCTAATGCTTCTACAGTTTTGCATATTTATTGTACATGGCATTGGGTGCGTTCTGCCACTTTAAGCCGCTTAAGCGCTTGAACTCAGCAACCAATGGCCGTCGCGTTCATGTTGTTGCTGCCCAATTGCCGCCGTCCGCTGAGTTCAAGCGGTTAGCGCCTAAACTGGCAGAACGCACGCATTGTATTTGTTCTAACTCACGTTTTTTTTTTGGTATTTTGGTTTGCTTCTCAGTTTATGTTTTCTAAGTTTTTTATTCTAATGTACATATGGATTTTGATAATTTTGATTAAGAATTTGAATTTTAGTTTTTTGTTTACAGGAATGTATTGCTTTTGAGTTATACTGCTGTATTATTTCTCGTATTAAATATTAATTTATTTTTTCCACTATTTAGCGGCAATTTTCCACTATTTGATAATCCAAACAATTTCATAATCCGTACCACCCTCGGTCCCAATTAGCTCGGATTATCGACGCTCTACTGTAATTATTTGTATGTAAAACACGCTAACTGGTTTTATACATAGACCAAGAATGATAGAATACAAGATTACGCACTGCGCAGGTTGTCATTCATTTCTGAGCGAGTTTGATAATCAGCTGATTGCTGTGGCGTCACACTACATATGAATCACAAGAAAATACATTGCGTTATGCAATAAATTTGAAAAAATGTGAGAAAAAATTAATTTTTTTATAATTGAAATGTGCGGTGGCGGGCTGTTTACAGCAAAATGGAAATAAAGCATCAAAGAGCAGCTTCATTTCGTTTCCGTAAAAAAAACGTAGAATATGTATTGTTTATCAATTTTTTTTTCATAATTATTCTTTTTAGTTTATTTATTATATTTATTACAATTAGAAGTAATAATGGAGAGAGAATAATAGAATAATAATAGAAGTAAAAATGGGTCATTAAAGACTGATTTAATTGATTAGATAGTCATATTATTACAAAAGAAGGCAATACGGCCTATAGGGGGTAAGTCATTTAGAACATCATGCAGACCACTTTTCCAGAAATGGGGGATTCTAACCATATATGCTCAATTAGCTATAAACCATCTAGCTCATGTCAAGGAACAGCTGCCATCACTACGCCGGAGGGAAGAAACTCATAACCACTGCACCCGTCAAAGCAACAATTTATGTGTGCCTTTTAAAAGACTTTGTTCCAGCTCGCCAACAACAATGGGGCTACATTTTTTCAACATATTGCCAGACCCGTGGAGAAACCTTCCAAAAACGCAGTTACTTAAGAGGCTAAAACACCATTTCAAAGACTATCCACCATACACGTTGCAAGAATGTGCCACTTCTTTGCAGACAATAGGAGGCGAATAATACAATATTTTTTGTCTTTGTGACTTATTGCATAAGCAATTAATAAAATTATTTCTATTTCTATGGTCAATTGAATCGCTTGTAAAGTCTTGTAGAAGACGAAATTATTGCAATTTACTCCCCAATTGCTTTCACAATTTTCTTTTCATATATACTAATTAAACTGCAATTTTTTAAAAATCGACATCAATATTTACATTTATGTTTAGAAAATACAGGGATGTACGGCTAATACGAACCCTCTCTAATCTGAACTGCTGGGAAGTTCGAACGGCTCTCTTGTGTAAAGTGTAGAGGTGGCTGGTGTTCATATGATTCGTTCAAACTGAACGAATCTTTAAAAAGATCCGCATGATACGAATCACTAGGTTCATACTGACTTCATTCGTATGACTCGTACGTATTGATTCATTCGTATGACTCGTACGTACCGAGTCGTTCACATGCCACCGGGATCCGTATATAGGCGAAATCTAACTAGTTGAATGACTCGAAACGAACCGTTCCGACTCTTGACTCGCACAGTACCTACTTTCGTACTATTTAGCAGTACACTGTACGAACAGTACATTGGTTATAACATCGGGATTTAAGAAGGCATTGGTTACAACATCGGGATTTAAGATTACCGTAGGGTGATTTGAATGAATATGAGGACGTAAATTTGTCGATGAGCCACCTTTTGTTAATAAAATACACCAGCAATACTTGCATTTTGCTTTAAATTCTGCAACTGTTTCAAAATGTAACCAAATGCAGCTTCTGTTTTTATTCATTTTGCCTTTTAACCCTATATTAACTAAATTTGTACTTTAAGGGTGCCGAAACGGACAGCTGAACGTACCCTAAAAAGTTCAGCAAATGGGGTAAACGTACTTCGTACCGATCTTTTAATTTTGTTTTTAAATATGAGATTTTTTGCACTCAAAGGGTATTAATTGAATGTAGCTACAGCATACGAACAGTACAACGATAACTAAAAAGACAATACATACCGAAAATTGGTCAGAATTGAACAATAGACAATAACTTGCAATTTTCTTTTTGGATTTATAAATCCTTGCTTCATACAATGCATAGTAAAAGCACCTATCTATACATGCAGTAAAATATCCAAAAAATGATTTTAGTTAGACAATCGGTACGAAGCAGCAAAACCAACGATTTTTGTGCGTTTGAACGGAGAGTGGGAATTCCATAGTTCAGCAGTTTTCGGATAGATGGCGCCACCGTCGTTCACAACATAATCGTTCACCACGAATTACTGTTTGAATTATACAAACAAGTCAGATTATTGTGCCCGCTCACAAATTTACCAGGTCTTATTATACTGTGCATACGGTGTAACTGGAAACAAACGGTGCCTTAGCAATTTGTATTTGTGCAGCAATGAATTGTAAAAAGATGCAAACTGGAATTGATACTTATTTGCAGTTGTGTTTGCAGTGACAGGTATAAGTTATATTATAACAGTAACACTATTAATTATTATTGTTGGTCTTTTTCATTTTCCCTGGTCTTACAAATAATTTATCCGTTTGTCCAATTTTTGATACTAATTCCTGAACTTCTACGTGTCACTGTTACAGTGGCCGTGACACTATAATTTATTGTTGGACATTTTTATTGGAATCCATTATTAATATGTATATTTCAGTTAAATTAACTAAACCATAAGATTTTCTATTGATAGTACTTCTAATGGTGATATTACATTAAACCTATGAATCAAATGAATAGGTAATAAAATCATACTTTTGCTAACATATTTATTACATTAGAATATATAAATTTTTACATCCAAAACGTTGTTTCATTTATTAACAAATATTTTACCTTTACGTCAACTAAAATAAACATGGATAAAAACACGCAAAAACACAATTTATTTTCATCAGAGATAATATATTAAGTTAGTTACAAGATAAATATTACACGTAGCTTTAAAATCATAAATAAAGTAGATATATAATAAAGGAGAAATTGCGTATTAAAAATACCGAATAAATAATTTTTAAATTGCTCAAATGTTCACCTCCATAACGTATTGCACATTTATTTATTAGCGATCCAAATACAAAGAGATAAACTAAGTAGATAGTAAAACATACAAACCAATTTTTATTAGACAACGCATGCAGCAGGTATCACCACTTTAACAGTAAGAACTTATTTCTATCACATATATTATCATTCACATATAATTGTATCACAACTTTAACTACAGAAAATACAACTTATTTATTTTACAGATATTATCATTCAGATATAATTGTTATCACGTCATCTTTGAGATGCAGTTAATCACTTCAAATAAGAATTTAGTAATGATATCCCAGTTCTATTGGTGTATTATACCTATATAATGTTAATAGCGGTCAGTCATCTGATGTAACTTTTTAATAAGTAACAACGTGTCAGCTGACTTTGCTTTGCCAGTGTACTCTTGCGCTTTCCCACTGTACTCGTGTCAGCAAAACAAAAGTCATGGAAAAAGTTTTCTGTGCTCACCATGGCAAATGGGAGTCGGAGACATATGCATTGCAATATTAGGTTGGCTAAATTAAAAACCTCGTGTACAAAACCAGTACTACCAATTTGTCCTAATTCACCAAGTTACTTTTCAAAACTGACAAGTATAATTTTTAGTTTAGAGTACCACTGTTGGTAATCCGAATCCATTTTTGCGCACTCCAATGTGGACTACCAAGGTGTTGTAGGGCGTTCGGCGTTCTGTATGTATGATGTTCTGAACGTGCTCACCGAGTGCTGTGTTGTATTTACATACCCACAGGACCACTCACCATGCCTCGTCTCACGAGAGACTACCCACCGAGGTGGCAGACGTGGCAGTATCGCAAAATGTGGCGCAGAAGGACAAAAGCCGCCACCCTACAGTTTTGTCACGCAACGTCTGTGGGCAATCTTAACAATAGTTGGCAAAAGGTGTTCTTCATAAAATCTACATGACTTCGGTAACAAATACTCGTACTATCATTTTTCTTCCATCCTATTTTAATCCATACAAAGTGGGCGTTCACCTCAGGATACATGTCTGAAGACCTGCCGCTATGCGAGTTGCCTCTCATTAGGGGCGCTAGAAATATACAAAATATTAGTTTAGTATCGTCAATAAATAAAAAAATCTCAATTTGTATATAATAAATTATTTTTGTAACTGTATTTTCTTGTTTAAGAGGATAATAATATAATAATATCTCAGTACCTACTATACAATTTTTTAGAATAATGAAAATCAAATTTTAACTACAGTTAACTGAATTTAAATTCAGAAGTCAGAACAATAATCAAGCAAAATAATTGATAATAAAAAATATAAAAATATCTAATAATAAATTATTTTTTGTGAATATGTAATATCTATTTTATTATTCTTAATGTTGCATAATAACATAACAATATGTTTTTTAAGATAAAATACATGATTTGAATCGAACGTATTTTCATACATTTGTAACAATTTATTTTAGAACGTGAGATGAATCCATACGTTCGATAAATCTCAATTACGTCTGTACAGTTTCTGTATAGGTGGCTTAAAGTTAGGATTATACCTGTTGTAATTTTGTGTTTTAGACGAATTAGAATTCCCTTTTTGCAGCAGCTTTCTTGCTACATTTTTTGACTAACTAGAACAGCGCTTATCAGCTCATCCCATTGTACAAATCTACAAAAACAATGATTTATTGATTAAAGAATGAATTATAAAATATACACATGCATTACCCTGGTTCCAACAAAATACGTTTTATGACTAAAACATAACTAGTCTATTCACTGCACCACTCAAACTTCAAAACTGAACTGAATCAGAACTAATTGTAATAACTAAATAAAGTCAGACAAAATATGTTGTAAAACACAAGCAGCGCCATAATAAGAAAAGATACAGCCGCCGCCGAAAAATCAACACAGTAGTGCACTGCCGGGTCTCCCTGGCAACAAAATCATAAATGTGGCTTCGCATTCCCGCTATCAAATGTGTTAGGCAGTGTTAGGTTAGAGAGGAGAGGGACGAGAGCGGCAAGGAGTCGACTAGCCCTATGCTTTGCAATCTTTGCGTACCATACAGGAAATAAAACTACGCTAGGGTATTAGAAATAGCGGGTAGTCCCGCGCGACCAAATGTAGGAGAGAGAGGAGAGCGGTAAGGGGTCCTAGAGTATCGCTGTAGAACGGGGTTCACAAAAACTGTCCGCGACGATGTAAATTGAAATATTGTAGGAGAAAATCATGAGAAAATACGATATAGAGTGGGTTGCGCCATCTAGTGGCCGGTTGTGTCACTAGACTCATTCCGGTCTCCGTTTCGGCACCCTTAAGGGTGCCTACATTTGGTCGCGCGGGGACTACCCGCTATGTCTAATACCCTAGCGTAGTTTTATTTCCTGCATGGTACGCAAAGATTGCAAAGCATATGGCTAGTCGAACTCCTTGCCGCTCTCGCCCCTCTCCTCTCTAACATAACACATTTGATAGCGGGAATGCGATGCCACATTTATGATTTTGTTGCCAGGGAGACCCGGCAGTGCACTGTGTTGATTTTTCGGCGGCGGCTGTATCTTTTCTTATTATGGCGCTGCTTGTGTTTTACAACATATTTTGTCTGACTTTATTTAGTTATTACAATTAGTTCTGATTCAGTTCAGTTTTGAAGTTTGAGTGGTGCAGTGAATAGACTAGGGCTAGACTAGTTATGTTTTAGTCATAAAACGTATTTTGTTGAAACCAGGGTAATGCATGTGTATATTTTATAATTCATTCTTTAATCAATAAATCATTGTTTTTGTAGATTTTTACAATGGGATGAGCTGATAAGCGCTGTTCTAGGTAGTCAAAAAATGTAGGAAGAAAGCTGCTGCAAAAAAGGAATTCTAATTCGTCTAAAACACAAAATTACAACAGGTATAATCCTAACTTTAAGCCACCTATACAGAAACTGTACAGACGTAATTGAGATTTATCGAACGTATGGATTCATCTCACGTTCAGAAATAAATTGTTACAAATGTATGAAAATACGTTCGATTCAAATCATGTATTTTATCTTAAAAAACATATTGTTATGTTATTATGCAACATTAAGAATAATAAAATAGATATTACATATTCACAAAAAATAATTTATTATTAGATATTATTATATTTTTTTTTATCAATTATTTTGCTTGAGATTATTGTTCTGACTTCTGAATTTAACTGTAGTTAAAATTTGATTTTTATTATTCTAAAAAATTGTATAGTAGGTACTGAGATATTATTATATTATTATCCTCTTAAACAAGAAAATACAGTTACAAAAATAATTTATTATATACAAATTGAAATTTTTTTATTTATTGACGATACTAAACTAATATTTTGTATATTTCTAGCGCCCTTAATGAGAGGCAACTCGCATAGCGGCAGGTCTTCAGACATGTATCCTGAGGTGAACGTCCACTTTGTATGGATTAAAATAGGATGGAAGAAAAATGATGGTACGAGTATTTGTTACCGAAGTCATGTAGATTTTATGAAGAACACCTTTTGCCAACTATTGTTAAGATTGCCCACAGACGTTGCGTGACAAAACTGTAGGGTGGCGGCTTTTGTCCTTCTGCGCCACATTTTGCGATACTGCCACCTCGGTGGGTAGTCTCTCGTGAGACGAGGCATGGTGAGTGGTCCTGTGGGTATGTAAATACAACACAGCACTTGGTGAGCACGTTCAGAACATCATCCATACAGTATAGGTACTCTCAGTAATCCGTACTACCATGTAGTCCGAACGCCCTACAACACCTTGGTAGTCCACATTGGAGTGCGCAAAAATGGATTCGGATTACCAACAGTGGTACTCTAAACTAAAAATTATACTTGTCAGTTTTGAAAAGTAACTTGGTGAATTAGGGCAAATTGGTAGTACTGGTTTTGTACACGAGGTTTTTAATTTAGCCAACCTAATATTGCAATGCATATGTCTCCGACTCCCATTTGCCATGGTAGGCACAGAAAACTTTTTCCATGACTTTTGTTTTGCTGACACGAGTACAGTGGGAAAGCGCAAGAGTACACTGGCAAAGCAAAGTCAGCTGACACGTTGTTACTTATTAAAAAGTTACATCAGATGACTGACCGCTATTAACGTTATAAAGGTATAATACACCAATAGAACTGGGATATCATTACTAAATTCTTATTTGAAGTGATTAACTGCATCTCAAAGATGACGTGATAACAATTATATCTGAATGATAATATCTGTAAAATAAATAAGTTGTATTTTCTGTAGTTAAAGTTGTGATACAATTATATGTGAATGATAATATATGTGATAGAAATAAGTTCTTACTGTTAAAGTGGTGATACCTGCTGCATGCGTTGTCTAATAAAAATTGGTTTGTATGTTTTACTATCTACTTAGTTTATCTCTTTGTATTTGGATCGCTAATAAATAAATGTGCAATACGTTATGGAGGTGAACATTTGAGCAATTTAAAAATTATTTATTCGGTATTTTTAATACGCAATTTCTCCTTTATTATATATATACCTTATTTATGATTTTAAAGCTACGTGTAATATTTATCTTGTAACTAACTTAATATATCATCTGTGATGAAAATAAATTGTGTTTTTGCGTGTTTTTATCCATGTTTATTTTAGTTGACGTAAAGGTAAAATATTTGTTAATAAATGAAACAACGTTTTGGATGTAAAAATTTATATATTCTAATGTAATAAATATGTTAGCAACAGTATTATTTTATTACCTATTCATTTGATTCATAGGTTTAATGTAATATCACCATTAGAAGTACTATCAATAGAAAATCTTATGGTTTAGTTAATTTAACTGAAATATACATATTAATAATGGATTCCAATAAAAATGTCCAACAATAAATTATAGTGTCACGGCCACTGTAACAGTGACACGTAGAAGTTCAGGAATTAGTATCAAAAATTGAACAAACGGATAAATTATTTGTAAGACCAGGGAAAATAAAAAAGACCAACAATAATAATTAATACTTAATAGTGTTACTGTTAGAATATAACTTGTACCTGTCACTGCAAACACAACTGCAAATAAGTATCAATTCCAGTTTGCATCTTTTTACAATTCATTGCTGCACAAATACAAATTGCTAAGGCACCGTTTGTTTCCAGTTACACCGTATGCACAGTATAATAAGACCTGGTAAATTTGTGAGCGGGCCCAATAATCTGACTTGTTTGTATAATTCAAACAGTAATTCGTGGTGAACGATTATGTTGTGAACGACGGTGGCGCCATCTATCCGAAAACTGCTGAACTATGGAATTCCCACTCTCCGTTCAAACGCACAAAAATCGTTGGTTTTGCTGCTTCGTACCGATTGTCTAACTAAAATCATTTTTTGGATATTTTACTGCATGTATAGATAGGTGTTTTTACTATGCATTGTATGAAGCAAGGATTTATAAATCCAAAAAGAAAATTGCAAGTTATTGTCTATTGTTCAATTCTGACCAATTTTCGGTATGTATTGTCTTTTTAGTTATCGTTGTACTGTTCGTATGCTGTAGCTACATTCAATTAATACCCTTTGAGTGCAAAAAATCTCATATTTAAAAACAAAATTAAAAGATCGGTACGAAGTACGTTTACCCTTCGATCATAGAAACTTGTAGACATCGCCCACAACTGACGTCAACACGCTCCAAGTGTGATGGAGTGTGATGTCAGTTGTGGGTAGAAAGCGCTTGCTGTGTACTAGGTGTGGACGATGTTGGCTTCACCGCATCGCGCACGGGGCGTATCTATAAGTTTAAATGATCTAAGCGTTTACCCCATTTGCTGAACTTTTTAGGGTACGTTCAGCTGTCCGTTTCGGCACCCTTAAATCTAGTTACAGAACAAAGCATAAAAAACCATTTACCAATAGAAATTATTGTAAGGTACAGTGTATCCAACTGTTTCTTTTTGTGTTCCTTTTCGCTTTCGTATAGAGGTGAACGTGCTCTGCTGCAAGTATATAATGCAAATGAGTAGTGATGGCTCGTGAGTGTATGTTTTGTTGACCCCCAAATATTCATCCGTTAATGCTATCTATTCATCTCATATACTTTTCGATATTAATTGATTATGCATTCTGTATGTAATGTGAGATGTTTATTGTTTATAAGCAAACATGTTTATAAAACGTACTATCAATGGTTATTGTTGTTTACGATACCGAGTGTTATTATTAAAGTGTTATTGTTTGGTACGTGGGTATTCCAATGTCTTACTACATGGTGACCCAATTGACCTGCGAGTCTGACATTGAGATTCGATATATATAATGCCATCCTACTATTGTAAAGCAAGAGTAATTTCAGCACACCACAAGAAGGTATTTCAACAGTTCCCGTTGAACCAGCCAAAAACTGTACCAGAAGTAGACCAATAGACAAGTTTTAAGACATCACACGTTTTATTTCCAAATTCCAACCCCAACAATTTGGTGTCAGAAGTGGGAGTTTTTGTTTCGTTGGAAAGAAACAGCGAACCTAGGGAAGGAAGAATTGCTGCACACAAGATTTCAAAACGGCGAATAGAGTTGAAATTTAATTTCGACTGTCGACAAGAATCTTCAGCAAATTGGAAGAAACGGTCTTCTACTACATCGTCTAGAGTGTCCAACGTCCAAGCTGCAACATATCCAAGCTCAGCATCCGCAGAGGTACGAGTCCATCCCAAACCAACCACGTTCTGCTAGTTCTGGACCCGATCATCCAGGCAGAAAAGAGAAAGCCTCCTCTGAGCTTTCACCCGGTGCTACAGCGATGTTCAGCATTGCGTAGGAGAACTTCTGGTCCAGAGGAAATTGCTCTTCAAACCGCAAAAAACAAGACCATCGAAGAAAATTGTAAGGATTTAGAAATTGTATTTATATTTTTTTTAAGAAAAACGTAAGCGACGTCCCAGCAACAATGCCATTCGAAACAAATTTAGCACTCAAAATGATCCCAGAATTTAATGGGGAAAAAGAAAATTTACATAAGTTTTGTTGTTGTTGTGATATCGTGAGCGAAACATGTACAACTAGAGCGGAAAATGACAGACTTATAAATGTAATCCGTACGAAATTATGTGGAACCGCGTATAGTTTAATCAAATACAAAAATTTTGAAAACTGGGCAGATCTTAGGGTTATTTTACAAGAAGAGTATACAGACAAACGCACAATCGCTCAGTTGCAAACTGAATTGATAAATTCGCGTCAAAATTTTAACGAAGATGTTCAATCTTTTGCTAACAGACTCGAGAAATTAACAATTGACTTAACGGAGGCTTGTGTTTCAAGTGAAGGTGAAGATGCTGCAGAAATAATTCAAAATTTAAATTCGAAATCATGTTTAAAGGCATTTGTAGAAGGGCTGTATGGTCCTATCAAATTAATTATCAAGGCAAGTCGATTTCATACATTTGAAGAAGCCGTGCATGCTGCGTGTGAAGAAGAACGCATTAATAAGTCTAGTAGATTCAAACAATTAAATTCTCAATTAACATTTCGAACACCTAAGTTTCAAAAATGTCATAAATGTGGCAGAACTAACCATAGAACTGAAAATTGTTTTGCTAATAATAAACAATTCAACCGTGAACCAAGTGTTGTGAATAAAATAGACATGTTCTGTCGATATTGCAAAATTCCAGGTCACGCAATTAGCGATTGCCGAAAGAGACAATTTAATAACAGTCGACAGGGTTACAGTCAGTTTCACAAACAACATCCAGGATCAAGTCCAAAAAACTTTGTGCGACCGGGCGGACAGAGCAACGTCCCGGTACGAAACATGAAATTTTAGCTCAACGCGCATTTTCAAATTCATACATATACACAATATCCAATGATCAAATCAATAATTCTAATTCTAGTTCTCAAATGCAACAATCCAATAAATCAATTCCAATAGAAGTCACAGAATCTCGTGCACAAATCTCAAACAAAAAATCTACAAATTTAAGTTCTCAAATGCAACAATCGCAAAACTATATCTCTAAAAAACGCAGAATCTTCTATTGTATCCAATTCAAACAATAAATCCACAATTCCAAATTCGAATCAAACGCAACAATCCAATGAAATAAATTCTATAAAATACACTGCATCCAATACAGCAAATACGAAATTCACGAGTCCAAATTCCAAACTTAATAAATCTCACACTTCAAATTCCAGAACTACTAAATATGCAAACAAAAATTCAATATCAAATAAATCAGTTCCTACAAACTCTATAAATTCAACTGCAAATTCAATTATATATTGTCCTACTGCAACTAAATCAAAAAATCATCAATCTGGCAAATGTTTTACATGTGGAAGCAACACATCAAACCTTTCTTGTGTTGTATTACCTTTAAAATTAGCTACTTCAAATACCGCAACTTTATTGCTCGACACAGGATCTGATGTCTCAGTTTTGAAATTAAAACATACAGATGATGACGCATACATAAATATATCAAACAAATTAAATTTAAAAGGCATAACAAATGAAATTATTACTTCTTTAGGCGAATGTACAGGCAAATTTCAATTAAGTAATAACATATCTTTTACGCACCCAATACATATTGTTCCAGATAATTTTGAAATTGCTTACCATGGCGTAATTGGGAAAGACTTACTTTCGAAACATAAAGCTATAATAAATTATGAATCTTCCACGCTCATATTTAAAATTAAAGATAAAACATTTCAATTTCCAATTATAAACCCTGAAACAATCACAGTTCCAAGTAGGTCTGAATTTTCAGCGACCATTCCAGTGAAATTCAGTCAACCCAAATTATGTGTACAAAAGGAATTAAAATCAGGATTATTAATAGGAAACTCAATATCCCAACCCAAAAATGGTTTTTGTAAAATAAACGTAGTAAATGCAAAGGAGAACCCGGTATCTTTTAATATCAATGAATTACAATTCGAAGATTTAAGTAACTATAATATTTTAACTTTTAAATCAAATAAAGATCAAGTCCGTATGAACGAGATAGAATCCGAAGTTGATATGGAACATTTAAACCAAGAAGAACGTAGTTCAATTATACAAATTTGTCGTGAATTCAACGATTTATTTTATTTAAAAGGTGATAAATTGACACATACGAACGCAATAGAACACAGTATTTCTTTGACTAGTAAAAAACCAATATACATAAAGCCATATAGACTACCTGAAACACAAAAACACGAAATTAACAGACAAATAAATAAGATGTTGGAAGAAGACATTTTAGAACATAGTAAAAGTGCTTATAATTTTCCTATTTTGATGGTTCCCAAAAAACCAGACAAAGACGGTAATAAGAAATGGCGACTTGTTGTTGATTTTAGAAAATTAAATGACAACCGAATCAGATGCATATCCTTTACCTAATATAACGGAAATTTTAGACCAGTTAGGACGATCCAAATATTTTTCAGTCATAGATCTCGCAAATTCATTTTTTCAAGTTCCACTCAGCGAAGATAGTAAACCGTATACAGCGTTTTCATTTCAAGGCCATTATCAATACAAACGCCTACCTATGGGTTTAAAGGGTAGTCCTGTAACTTTTCAGCGGCTAATGAATAATGTCCTTACAGGGTTACAAGGTATCAAGTGTTTTGTTTATCTCGATGATATTGTTATTTATGGTAGCAGTTTGAACGATCACAATTCTAAATTAGTTGAGGTTTTTCAAAGATTACGTGCAAACAAATTAAAGTTACAACTAAATAAATGCAATTTTCTTAGAAAGGAAGTAACATATTTAGGCCATATTATCTCTGAAGATGGAATCAAACCAGATCCTAGTAAAACTAGTGCTGTTCAACATTTTCCAGTTCCTACAAATCGAAAACAATTACAATCGTTTCTCGGTTTGGCATCTTATTACAGACGATTCATTAAAAATTTCTCAGATATAGCTCGGCCCTTACATAATCTTCTTAAAAAGGATGTAACTTTTGATTTTAGTCCATTATGTCAAGAATCTTTTATCGAACTAAAGAAAAAGCTGACAACATCCCCTATTTTAAGGTATCCAGATTTTACTAAAGAATTTATCCTCACAACGGACGCTAGTCAATACGCGCTAGGTGCAGTTCTTTCACAGTTATCTTCGGACGGAAAAACAGATTTACCAATTGCTTACTCAAGTAGATCTCTAAATAAAGCCGAAATGTCTTATTCAACTATAGAAAAAGAATTACTTTCAATAGTCAATGCTGTCTCTAGTTACAGGCCCTATATCTACGGCAGGCGTATAAAAGTCTATTGCGATCACAGGCCCTTAGTGTACCTTTTCTCAATTTCAAACCCTTCTTCCCGATTGATGAAATTCAGACTTAAATTAGAAGAATACGACTACGAAATAATATACAAGCCAGGGAAACAAAACACAAATGCAGACTGCCTATCACGTATACAAAAAATTAATTTGCTATCAAATTCTGAAAATTATGCGGATTATCTTAAATTTATAGAAAAGAAAATAGTAATGAACGACAACGTTATTGACGTAAATGAAAGTGAAAATTATACAAACTTGAACGTAGTGTATTTTACTGACGTATTTTACTACGTTTCAAACGCAGGTAGATTATAAAAACGAAATCGCAAAATTACAAGCTCAGCACATAGCCACAGGTGGTATAGCGTTCATTTCAACACCACAAGAACAATATTATTTATATCCTATTATTAAGGTCACAAGCGCTGACGAATCGTTATATGAGAATGTATGTTCTGCAGGAAATACGAAATTTTTGTTTAAAAAATAAAATTACTGAATTAACGTTCCCAAGTAATACTATAAAAATTCATAAATTCAAAGTCGAAACAATTCGGACAATGCTAAGATATGTATTTTCTAAACCATACAATATAAAAATAAATGTAATTCATAATAATGTCCAAGAAAATTTAACACAGGAAGAAATTAACAAAATTTTAGTGGAAAATCATGAAAGCGTTATTGGTGGACACATAGGTTTTAAGAGATGCCTAAGAAAAATACAAGAAAGGTATAAATGGCCAAAAATGTATCGCGATATTAAAAAGTTTATTCGAAAGTGTGAATCATGTCAAAAAACTAAATGTTCAAAGAAAACTAGGGCGCCAATGTGTATCACTACTACATCAAGTTTCCCATTCGAGAAAATATTTCTAGATATTGTTGGTCCACTAAATCAAACAGAAAATTTTAATAAATATTTACTAACTTGTCAGGACGATTTAACCAAATTTTCAATTGCTATACCTATAGAAAACCAAGAAGCTAATACAGTCGCAAAAGCATTAAGTACACAAATAATTTGTAAATATGGAATCCCAAAATATATTGTAACAGACCAAGGAGCAAATTTTATGAGTAATATTTTTAAAGAAACATGTAAATTATTAAAAATAAAGCAAATCCAATGCACTAGCTATCACCCACAAAGTAACGGAAGTTTAGAACGATCTCATAGAACTCTTGTAGAATATTTGAGAAATTTTATTAATAAAGATGTAACCCAATGGGATAATTTTGTAAATTTTAGAATGTTTACGTACAATACCACCCCTCATACTTCTACAGGGTACTAACCCTTCGAACTTTTATTTGGACACAAAGCAAATCTACCATCCGCAGTCACCAAAAGTCCAGAGATGCTCTACAGTTTTGATGATTATTATAACGAACTTAAGTCAAGATTACAACATAGTCACGAAATTGCTCGAAATACTATAATTAAAAACAAGGAAAAATCGAAAATAGCGTACGATAAAACTGCATCTGAAATTAAATTCAACATAGGCGATAAAGTGTTACTTACAAACGAAGCAAACCCAAAAGGGAAAACAAAGAAACTACTTCCATTATACACAGGTCCTCACGAAATTGTTTCAGTAGATTCAGATGTGAACTATACAATACGAGTAAATAGACGTTTAGTTAAAGTACACGTAAATCGTTTAAAGCGATTTATAGAATGAAAAACTGTCCAGTCTTCATAATTATTTATAAATTTTCCAATAGTGAACGTATCCATCATCGTATCCATCATATAATATCGTTAAGGTTAACGTTTATCATTATAAATTTTGTAATACAAATTCCGCTCGTAGTTTCAAACTTTTAATGTAATGAAAATATCTAGTGTTCCCTCGCTCATCATATGTTATGAACATTTTTACCTCATATCTTCTCTCTATAATTGTATGTTGTGCAGTTCTTATGTATGTTTCATATGTTATTTATAAAAAACGCAAAAGTGGACAAGCTGTCAAACGTGAAGACTGTGAAAACGTAAAGTGCGAGGACATAACAAATGAAGAAAGAAGACTCTAATAAACATTTTTGACACATGTACAATGTTATCTGCGAATTTTTATGTACCATTCTGTGTATATTTCTGTTTCCTTTTAATTACTGTATATATTGCTATGTATATATTTTTGTAAAATTGTAAAAGAGACATACAAAGTGTAAAATCTACATATCGAAAATTTAACCTCCGGTAAAATTTTCTCAATCAAAGGGGGAGGAGTGTTGACCCCCAAATATTCATCCCTTAATGCTATCTATTCATCTCATATACTTTTCGATATTAATTGATTATGCATTCTGTATGTAATGTGAGATGTTTATTGTTTATAAGCAAACATGTTTATAAAACGTACTATCAATGGTTATTGTTGTTTACGATACCGAGTGTTATTATTAAAGTGTTATTGTTTGGTACGTGGGTATTCCAATGTCTTACTACATGGTGACCCAATTGACCTGCGAGTCTGACATTGAGATTCGATATATATAATGCCATCCTACTATTGTAAAGCAAGAGTAATTTCAGCACACCACAAGAAGGTATTTCAACAGTTCCCGTTGAACCAGCCAAAAACTGTACCAGAAGTAGACCAATAGACAAGTTTTAAGACATCACACGTTTTATTTCCAAATTCCAACCCCAACAGTTTCGAAACACTGTATGACTCATTAACTGTTTCAAATGTTTCGAAACATTAATTGGTAAATGATTCGACTCTTGAAACATTAACTTTCATTATTTGTGGGGAAAATGTATTTTAGTATGACTGAATTTTCTAATCCCTATATATTTATCCCTTTTCCTGAAGGTACGTTCCCATTAGTGGTTTGGTAGTTGTAACAGCCATTATAGTATTTCTTATTAAAAGTGCTAGTGACTCATGCAAACTAATATGTGTCACTATCACGATATGTTGGAAATACTATAATTTCGTCTGCTACCACCGCCATTACCTATCATTACCATCAATCGGAACGCACCTTAAAAATGAATTCAATTCATGTTGTCACAACTAATAATAATAATGACAACCTTCAAAATCTGACAATATTATTTACCATAAGTTAATCAGTATCGTAACCACAGTATCGTGAGTCGAAATGGCGATTTGACTCACTAACACTGCACATCGTCAATGTGACTCGATTCCTCCAAGCGCATGCGCAACATGTATTGTGTCGTGAGTCGAAACAGTGACTCGATACACAAACTTCATTCAAATGTTTCGAAACAATTAAATGAGTGATTCCGCCCATCGCTACAACTGAGCCAGTATCAAACTCAAATACAGGCACTGTTGCCACGCTTCGGTTAGTAATTGTCGCGCGTGTCTGCATAAAAAGTCTCGAATTTGTATGAAATGTCTCACGGAACTTATAAAGCATCATACGATAGGATGAACATGTATGTAATAATATATTGTGTACCAAGCCGAGAAAGTAAAGTGAGAAAATTTCTAGTTTACGAGATCCATGACTTCCATGAAGTCCATGAAGTTCACTCATATCTCCATTCTTTATTCCTATTCTTCATTTTATGATTATTTGACGAAATAAATGCAATAATATAGAAAAGACATAAAATCCCTTTGTCCCGCCAAGACCCCAAAAAACCCTAAATTCGGGACATATCCCGCAAAACGGCAACACTGAATACAGGGTACCAGTGCTAATATCGCGAAAGCACGCAGCCAGTCACAGCGGCTGTCCGACTTGTCAGATCCCGTTCACAAGTATACACTGTGTATGACCGTTCACCGTTGTCAAGTTAGCCCCCCCCACTTTTGAATTATAAGTAAATTTTTATGCAAATCGTTTGGGAATCGTTAGGGAGGGTTTGGGAGTACACTTTTTTCGTTTGGGAGTACATGGTTTTTGAGAAAATGAAAATTGTTTTTTGTACCGTCAAGTTGGCCCCCCGACTTTCACATTTTGTGATTTTTTTTATTGGAATGGCTTGGAAATCGTTAGGTAACATTAGGGAGTCTAGTTTCGACGTTTGGGAGTAATTAGTTTAACTGCAAAGTAATATAAATGTTTAGTACATAACCTCACTTTTTAGTTTACCGGCTTTGTTTGTTTTAACGGCTTTGTTTTGCTATACATTTTACCCATTTCTTCACAGACGGTTAGAATATGGTTAGGGAGGATTCAAAATGCCACTTTTTATATAAGAGAGTTCATTATTTGACCGCAAATCAATAACAAACTTTGAGTACGGAAGCCGACATAGCTAATGTATTTATCGGCTTTGTTTTACACAAATTGGTCGTATTTCTGCGATAAACCGTTAAAGAATCGTTAGGGAGGATTAAAAAGTCCACTTTTGATATAAGGGAGTATATTAGTTTGACCGAAATCAAAATTAAAGATTTAGGTTATGTACATATTCAACTATTGCATTTATCGGCTTTCCCTTCGATAAATGGTGTGTATTTCGTCATACGTAATTAGAAAATCATTAGGGAGGATTAAAAAGTTCACTTTTGATGTAAGGTAGTAGATAATTTTTATGGCAAATCAACATCTAAGGTCGCGGTTATGTACCTTTAGAATTAACGCATTTAAAAACTTCTCTTTCCATAAATGGGACCTATTTTGTTCATAGTCTTGCAATATTAAATTTGTAAATTTAATATATTTATTTATTGCTTTTATTTTTATATTAGTACGTATATCACATTTATTTTCGACTGTCATAAACGCCATCTATGAACACTCCTAAGAAATTGTGGCAAGCTATGCAACCAAATATACTTGCATACGTATCCTTTGGTTAGTTTAGTTTTTAAATACTCCTATCTAATAAAATACATTATAAAGAAGCTTTCTTCGAACGCCCGAAAAAACAAAGTTTTATTTAGGACCCCAATTTAGCAGACAGAAACAAATGCTTACATTTTGATGGGATAGTTATAGTATACAACATGCTTTTATGCTTATTATTACATACATATCTTTATGTATATCATCTTTATGGCTATTTTGTGAACAAACGAAAGACTCATAATCGTGATAAGTTAACATGATATTCCTCCAATACGATAATCTAACAGTTTTAAAGGAAACGTACAATTTATCTCAAAACAAAGCCAATATTTCCAACGTTCCGCTGGCAAACAAAATGAAGGTTTTCATCTAAACTTTTACGTTTATTTACGATAAAGCTCAGTATGTTCTTCCAACCATTAAAGTAAACTCCATCGCCGTCCCCAGAAATGTTGCAAGATAAGCGTATCTTTTTCTGATTTCTGAGGACGGCGATGGAGTTTACTTTAACGTTTGGAAGAACATACATTATGAGTCTCTCGTTTGTTCACAAAATAGTCATAAAGATGATATACATAAAGATATGTATGTAATAATAAGCATAAAAGCATGTTGTATAGGTACCTATTCCATCAAAATGTAAGCATTTGTTTTTGTCTGCTAAATTGGGGTTTTAAATAAAACTTTGCTTTTTCGGGCGTTCGAAGAGAGTTTCTTTATAATGCATTTTATTAGATAGGAGTATTTAAAAACTAAACTAACCAATGGATACGTATGAAAGTATTTTTGGCAGCATACGTGGCCACAATTTCTTAGGAGTGTTCATAGATGGCGTTTATGACAGTCGAAAATAAATGTAATATACGTACTAATATAAAAATAAAAGTAATAAATAAATATATTAAATTTACAAATTTAATATTGCAAGACTATGAACAAAATAGGTCCCATTTATGGAAAGAGAAGTTTTTAAATGCGTTAATTCTAAAGGTACAGCCGAAGAAAATAAGATTTTGACATGCTCGCAGCTAGCGTACACCAAACGTAGGTCGGAGATTGTCGGTCGTCGGATACCTACCTGCTAAAGTCATAAAACCAAAGGGTCACTTTTGTTTCGTTTCGTTTTATTTTTCTGTATGTATGGAATGAAATCGAATTTCGTCTATTTATATATGTTTCCGATATCCGAACCTGACAAAAGTGCATTGTAATATTTAATGTATTTTAAAATACACAGTAAATTAATTCTTATTGTAAGTAGGTATACCGACAATTTCAGTCGGTATACTGCCTTTTAGTTCTAAAGGTCGTATCTGTAAATTTGTTGAATATTGTGTAACGCACATTTTGAAGTCCTTGATCATCAGGGCGCCGCCAGCCGGCGTATGTCTAAAACACAAAACCGATCATTATAGCCGGCGTAATTAATTTTTAAAAGATTTCTATATTTTTGAATTTAGTTGAAAATCTTATTTGTCCCGGTTTCTACTTTGCTGCAGATATGCCCTTTAGAACTAGTGTTGTTCGGCATTTAAGTTTAATTATAAAAATTTTGTTATTTTTGTGTTTATTAAAATTATATTTTGACGTTCTATAATAGCATCCATACGCAATTTTCTTTTATGTGTGATATGTAAGGGCAGGATTTACAATCCAATATAAATGATATCACATCAGAAGGATATGTTGATAACTTTGAAAAAATTATAAAATTAAAATTATTTAAGTTTCAATCTACTTATATTTATGTTACTCAATCGTTTCGCCGTATTGCAAAAGTTTCAAGTCCACAAGTTCCTTGTATAACTTTTTGTATTGCGGCCGACCTACCACAATCAACCAACAAGGTAGATATTTTTATTACACTTTGGGTCGCCTTTTCTTCCTTAATTGACTTTTTTGCTGGAATAGGCAAATTAGGCAAATATTGAAAATATGTGTCACATAACGTTGTGACTTCGTGCCATCGACACACAATTTCGAAGAGTTACAATGCCCTATCAACTGTCTTTTGAAGATCGTTCAAGAATTGTCACCCTTTGGGAACTTGGCAGAAGCAAAGGAGAAATCGCGAATGATTTAAATATATCGGTAAGTTTGCTTTTGTATTGTATTTTATGATTAAAATTATTATTCTAGTGCATAGGGCATGAATACGTGTATTTTAAATATAACAGTGTACTGTTTTGTTCAAATGTTTGCGTGCTATTGGTTTTGTTGATAATTTTATTATCATTAAATTGTTATTTACCTTAATATTAATTAATCAATTGAATATATTATTTATTATGTAAGGTATGGAAACGACAAAATCTCTGGAACGGATTGCTATTTTAAAAAGCCTCCAACTTGTCAATTTGTAATTATCAAAATATACATAGCTATATTAAATTCAATGTCCAACCTTCAATTGTTTTTACTTATGACGTCATCGATAGTTTTTAATGGCCATTCCCTCTTTTTTTTACTGATTTTGATATATGTATCGCTTAATTGTCTTGACATAATACATTTATAACTTTCTGTAATAATATTTACGAGAAAACATTAACTCAAAATTATAAGAAATTGATAACATATTTTGTGAGTGGATTGTGAATATCGTAAGGATTGTTTGTATGATTTATATTTGACATTCCAAGTATTCAGCTTTGATTTATGTGGAAAAGACGTGCAATCAATTCATCGCAAATTTGATTTTTGTATTGATAAAAAAATTTATACCGGCTGCTCCAATATTCTAGAAACCTCAAAAGAGTTCCTTAAAAACCTCAAAAGAGTTCCTTAGAAACCTTAAAAAAAAACATAAAATGGTTGTATTCAAAGTTATCCGTTGCTGCATAACAATTGGTAATACAAGGATTTGGAAAAGCATTAGGTCTATATGAAAAGTTTTACTCTGAATGACATTTAGTTTCTAAAAAAATTTTTTTCGGGAAAAAATGTGGGACATACTAATTGTGAATATTCCGTATATAATATATTTTAAACACTTAATAAATGTGGAATACAGTCTAAACCTCTATAAATTATAATGACCAGCTAAAAGGTCGTTAAATATGTCCATTAGTTTAATTAAATTGCAATTTAAAACTTATATCTAATTTAAAATAAAACATAATAAAAATGTAGTGCGACCTAAAACTAATATTTTATGCAATACGTTCGACAACCTGAAACAGTTGTTGTGGGTTGATGGATGTCTTTGCATAATACATATGTATATTATACATAATATATTTGATCATTTTTACGAGATAATTTTCAAATTAAAGCTCACTGATAGTAAATGGTACAATTTAATATAATAGTAGATATTAACAATATTCAATAATAATATAACTTTACAACCAGCACATAAAGTATGGAAATATGACAATATGGAACTCAACAGCAGCTCGACCAAAATATTGAAATCTTGGATTTGAATATTTTCCGACTCTGCAAACTCAACAACGAACGGTTGGAAAATATATAAATCCAAAATTGTGCTATTTTTGGTTATGCATTTATAGGGATTCTGTCATATTTACATACCTAAATTGTTCAGTCGCCAAAAGCAAATATTTCTGTGCGATTTCATTAAATTTTTCATAGAAAGACATAATAAATTGTCTCTAATTTTTAGGAAAGAAAATTGATACATTTTTATTTATTCAAATTAGTAGCCAATATAATTAAAAATTCATTTATTTAATATTTTTTAACTTGCAGCTTGTAGCGACCCTACATGTTTTTAAAAGGTTCAAATAGTACTGTGTTTGTTTTTCTTTCTATTTGATTAAAAAGCGTAAATTTATTAGACAACCACAATTAAATCGATTTTGGCTGATACAACAACAAATGATTTGGTTGTTTCCTTAGTGCAACAAATTAACAATACATATGTTCTGTGATAAGATAGTCATAAATGTATCATTTCCTAAAACAGCAGGTCATAACAACCTCAACAAGATATGAAATAAAAGCACTCCTCCAAATTTATATCAACCTCCAACCTAAAGGAACACTTTTCTTATTTAATACACGCTTATGTTATTACTATATTATTAAATGTTTGTTTCTATGTTATTACATATATTTATGTTATGTTATTACATATATTATATTTTACTGTTATATATCTATCTATTATTTTTATCTATACTATTCTCATGTTATATTTATTTTATTTTTGTTGTATACATAATTATATGCATAAATAAAATATATAATATCCATCTAAGTGATTTTTTTTGTAGTTTACGGAGTTGCTATTTTTCAATTACTTACCATAACTTAAATTAAATAAATATAAAGCATTTTGAGATATAAGTATATTATCTCGGTCTGCGACGCAGTAGAACCCGAGAAAAATGAGTTACATTTTTTTTCACTTACAGGACATTCCTATCTGGAATTACCTTCCTTTAAAGATTATTGACAGCGGATATCCGATGTAGTAATCGGTTTGCCTTTAGGCATACACCGACGTAGCCATGATGATGAAGTATTTTAATATTTGCATAATTCAAATTTTTACAATTATAACTAACGTTACTATGTATTTTAGTATATATGAAATAATATTGCAATTGCATATCGAAACAAAAATATTAACGGATCAAGCTTTACGAAACCAGCTTTAGCTACGAGCGGCAGTTTCGCTCGTTCCGAATATCGAACATAATATATTATATAAATACGAAACTCATATTCAAGCCATCTATGTATATACAGAAAAGTTAAAATGAAATGAAACAGAGGTGACCGTTCGGTTTTATGACTAGCAGGTAGGTATACGACGACCGACAATCTCCGACCTACGCTTGGTGTAGGCTTGCCGCGCTCATGTAAAGATCTTTTTTCTACTTTGCATTCACAATGCACACATTGTAACACTGTTTTCGGTGTTACAATTAACACATTGTAACACCGAAAACAGTAACATTTTTGTCTAAGATTGCCAGGATTGGTACACAATGATATCAAATGCCAAATGTCAAACGTACAATACATAACCACACACTGCTCCTTTTTAATCGCTTGCAATCGCATAAACTGCGAAATATCAATATTCTATACATATTTAAACATGCCTGTAGCCTGCTATAGTATGGCCAAAGGTTGTGGCTTTCTTAGTTTTGCTGTGTTCATCAAAATACGCCAGCATAACGTTTTCGGTGATGTTTTACGACTCTGGTAAGTGATCGTTATCATTCTTTTCAACTAAACATCAAATCCCTTTTTCAGATATAATTCAAGGACCACATTTACTTTAATAAGGTATTATGCGAAGATCAAACCTACATCGCAGATATGAATGATTTTAATTACTGCTACGAGATTGTATATGCGCAATCAATGGTTTATCAGCATACACGTATGAACCTATAGTACATTTAAAGTTTAGAGGATTTCTTAATTTATGTCACGTATAAGTTTTCGGTAACATTTTGGACCGAATTCTGTTCGGCTCAATTCGTATTCATTTTTGTCCGTCGCTTTCGACTTCGTCTTAGTTCTGGTTGTGTGCAACATATTTGTATTGCCTCCATCACATGTAATTTTACTAAGTATAATTTATTCTAATAAACTACTTTGCCGAAATTAAAATTGGGTTTCAATTATAAGTGCTTGTAAATATATAAGCCGCAACGGCTACGTAGCGGAATTAGGTAGACACCGCTATTAAACGTTAGGTGTTAAAACTTAGCATAATTTATTCTAATAAACTACTTCACCGAAATTAGAATTTGGTTTCAATTATAAGTGCGTGGAAATGTATAAGCCTCAACGGCTACCTAGCGGAATTAGGTTGACACCGCTATTAAACGTTAAGCGTTATAACAATTCTTTAGTAAGTTCTTGTTCTTCGAAGTAACTAATCAGTCACCGCCAAACACTTCTAACACTTCCAAACAATAAGATTCTGATTATTATACTTATGAAACCAATATTAAAGTTGTTGACTTTTTAGGTTAAGTTTCATATATTTATCACAGTAGGGTTAAAAGTGTTGCCCCAAGCTCCATTATGATCAACGTTGAGACCTCGCTGAATATTTATTCAAACTTGTAGGCTAAAGTAGAGTATTTTTATTCATAATTAGATTTTGTCAAGATGTTATGTCATAGATCTCATCCTTAACGAAGTTGACAGTTACTACAGTGCTGCCACGTGGTACCCGCGAAATACCCTAGATTATAATTTAGCGCAATATAGTAACCACAATTTCTAAATTTATATAAAATTAATGACGCAAAGTAGAAAAAATAGTATATTACACTCGTTTTATAAGACGTATTGGCGCACTCGTTCCATTTGGGCACTCCTCGCTACGCTCGTCGTGCCCAAAACAACTCGTGCGCCAATTTGACGTCTTATAAAACTTGTATAATAATATACTATTTTTCTTCGGCTGTACATAACCGCGACCTTAGATATTGATTTGCCATAAAAATTATCTACTCCCTTACATCAAAAGTGAACTTTTTAATCCTCCCTAATGATCTTCTAATTACTTATGACGAAATACACATAATTTATCGAACGGAAAGCCGATAAATGCAATAGTTGAATATGTACATAACCTAAATCTTTAATTTTGATTTCGGTCAAACTAATATACTCCCTTATATCAAAAGTGGACTTTTTAATCCTCCCTAACGATTCTTTAACGGTTTATCGCAGAAATACGACCAATTTGTGTAAAACAAAGCCGCTAAATACATTAGCTATGTGGCTTCCGCACTCAAAGTTTGTTATTGATTTGCGGTCAAATAATGCACTCTCTTATATAAAAAGTGGCATTTTGAATCCTCCCTAACCATATTCTAACCGTCTGTGAAGAAATGGGTAAAATGTATAGCAAAACAAAGCCGTTAGCGTAACTTTCCGCCGGTAAACTAAAAAGTGAGGTTATGTACTAAACATTTATATTACTTTGCAGTTAAACTAATTACTCCCAAACGTCGAAACTAGACTCCCTAATCCTCCCTAACGATTTCCAAGCCATTCCAATAAAAAAAATCACAAAATGTGAAAGTCGGGGGGCCAACTTGACGGTACAAAAAACAATTTTCATTTTCTCAAAAACCATGTACTCCCAAACGAAAAAAGTGTACTCCCAAACCCTCCCTAACGATTCCCAAACGATTTGCATAAAAATTTACTTAAAATTCAAAAGTGGGGGGGCTAACTTGACAACGGTCTGTGTATGTACAGTCAACACAGTGTGCGTATGTATACCGATACAGGTGTCTCATTTCAGGCACTCACTAAATGAATGAATTGATCATTTGATATGTTCATACTGAACGAATCACTTGATTTGTTCGTACTGAACGAATCTTTTGTTATGAACGAACTGAATGAAATGAACGAATCTTTTGATACGAATCTTTTTCTAAATTGATTCGTATGATACGAATCACCTAAAAGAGTCGAACTTCCCATCACTAGTAAAGTGTCTCGTGATTCGTTTGTAATCACCCAGTGAGTGGTTCCAAAGAACGTAAGAGTGTTTAAACGATCCGAACTTAGTTTGGATTATAGATACCATTTTAAAATATATGTAAAATAATAAAGAATAAAAGGTATCCATACATCGAACGCCGTTCGGATTATAGATATATTTTATATGATATGGGTAATACGAATGATCGAGTAATCCGAACAGGGCCTGCCAACTTTCATGTTCGGATTAGCCGTACACCACTGTATGTATAATGCAAATTTGACACTTGGGTTTGACAGCCATTCTGGTGTGACGTAGATGCGCAGAACAAAACAATTTTTGTACGCTGATGTGAGTTATCTCTGTTTCTATCATTCTTGTATATATAGTATATAGTATCAGATAGTATCAGATTGAAGAGTGTATGAAAAAATATGTTTTCCGTTATCCCCATACCAAAACTTAATTCCACTTGAGAAGCGAGACCTTATTAAGTTAAGCTGCCTTCATACTACGCAGGTTTATAAGTCGTTGGTTGTTGAATTTGCTTTGCGCCGAAAGTGGCAGTAAGTTTTGATGTGCGGTTTGCGGAAAACAGTAGTTTTTCATAGACACTTCTATGTGATGAATTGGTGTTGACTCAACTTTTTACATAAAAAATCTTCAGAAATTGATAAAATTTTGAACTTACCTATGGATTAATCTAAAGATTGCTCGTCCATTTGTTAGTCCTAGAGATCGCAAATCAGTTTTTTTTAGTTGCTCTGTGCCGTGCATTTCCAATCGCATATATATAATAATAGTGTTTTTTTCCGGACTTAAGTCATCTGGGGTTAAGGAGAACACAACATCGTATACAGTATTATCCGGCTTAAAAGTGCCTAGTAATCGGTTGCCGCTCTCTAGCTGTAAGGCAATAGTAACTTCTGAGTCGATTCTTGGTTTTGTTGAAGCTAATAATTCTAGCTGGGCGTTATTAGGTAATCCGGAGAAACCAAACGTGGAATTGATATCCAAGACATGCTTGTGGTGCTTGATGTCGTAATCTTCAGGATTGAAACCGTGCTTTTTGCAAACTTCTTCAATAACCTGTTAAAAATTGTAATTAATAGTGGGTACATGATTTTTTGTCGAAGGTTTTACTTGTAGGATTGTCATGTTTGGAGTAACTTTCACCGTTTGCCGGCGACCGTGAGGTGTTAGCACGACCACGTTTCTGTTCGATGCCATTTTTCAGATCTATTTTCAAATCATGACAGACATTATACAGAATGTATAACCTAAAACATGGGATTCCACAGATTTCACAGATAATTTGACAGTTGTTTTCATCGGTAAAATATATTTCTATTTTACCCGCTTTCCGGTAATCCTGCATATATTAAGGTGCGTTCGCAATACTGTTAGTGGCAATGGCAATGGAATGGTAGAAGTTTGACATATCGGAGCGTTGTATAACGCGTTCGGATTGAGTGTAAAGCATAGGTGGGTGTAAAGGTGGAAACAGATAGAGGTAACGCGATGCTACCGTAAAGTTACGTTAATTCCGCCATCTGTCATGCAAAAGTAGAAGTACGGCTAACTAGATCGGAGCACACAAAACGAAGCATGAACGAAGGTAGCAAAACGCAATGCTGCAGGCTGCAGCAAGGGTTGTCTATTTCCTACTTTGCCGTAATGTTGCAAGGAGCAACGAGCAACGGCGATTGACACTCAATCCGAACGGTTTATACAACGCTCCCATATGTCAAACTTCTACCATTGGGTGCATTCAGCAGAATCTACCGGTACCGGACCGATACCAACCGATTTACGATACCGATCCGGAACAGTCTCGTATCTGCTGAATGGCGCTATAATGCACCAAAGTTTATTTTTCATCCAATAGGAGGCGCTATATGAAAAAACGCTGAACATAACCTTATTGTTCGCATAGAGGTACGCGTTATTTTGCTTTATTTGCCATTTATTTTTCTTTCACGACTCTCACATACCGTATATATGATATATTAAAACAATATTCTCTTTCTTCCATTTTAAATGTAACCAACACTGGTACAATCCACCGCTACCGCTAACCGTAAAAATTATATGATACCAAAAATGGCGTCTGATCCACCGTAAGTTGGTATCTACCGGTCAACAAAAGTGACATATAGCAGATTTTCGCTAACCTGTTACTTCACAGTTACCAACCGGAGTTCTGCTGAATGCAACCAATGTCATTGCCACTAACACTAATGCGAACGCACCTTTATGAGGTTGGCGCAATCGTATCATACAGCAACTCATGTCATAATACCATTCATACACCGCGCAAGTGCAAGCAGATGTGCGTTTGTCCCGCATAAACATGTTTAAACAAAAATACCGTTTTTGAACGATAATATTGCAACAAACAATATATCAAACAATCAACAAAACAGTATTTACGATTCATAAAACTTGCCGTTTTAATTCATTGCTCCTGTCGATCGTTCTTCTCATACACAAAGTCATTGTAGGGTGAGTAACAAATATATATTTCCAGTATAATCTAACAAGAGAAAAATCTTAGAAGCCGACAATGAATAGCAAAGACATTTTAAACTTTGTTCCTGATGACGACTGCGTGGAATATTACGTATTTCCCACTGAAAGTTATGAAGAAAACAAAATTGAGGCCAAACTAAAGACATGTCTAGATAGCGTCAACAAATTAGTTAGGGAGTATTCTGCCGATTATATTTGGCATAAGGATCCATTTACATTAGTTGCTAAAGGTGCTAGTAACGTTGTAAAGGACAATAACGAATTAGGTCGGTTATTTTACTAAATTTTTTATATTTACTATATATTTTTATGATTTTGTATATTGTTTATTTTTAGAATCAGTTCCTCCCCATTTGTATGGAATTACTTATTATGGTGATAATGTAGAGGATGAATGGTTTATCGTTTATTTATTGAAACAAATAACGAAGGAAATTGATCATCTCATAGCGAGAATTGTGGATGGTGATGGTGAATTTTTGCTTATCGAAGCTGCGGATTATTTGCCCAATTGGGCAAATCCAGAGACATGTGATAAAAGGGTATGTGTCTGATTTTTTGCATTGGTTATACTTTCACAAATCTTGCATGTTGTCTATTATAGTTATTACTATGTTTTTAACATTGTTTTTCGTTTCTTCATATTTTTATTCTCCAGACTCTTAAGGCACGTTTACATTAATATAGTAAGTAGTAGAGTACACTTGCCTACTATTTATCGATGTCACTCTACCCTACCGTGTTCGGTAGAGTAAAAATAATAATAATAATAATACGTTTATTGAAAACTCAGTAGAGGCACATTCTACAACTTAATCAACCCGATGGCTAAAATTCGGCCAAGGCCGTTCTTTCATTTCTGCCATCATAATAATAAACAATATAAAAAACCGACAAAAATAGCATGGTTAACAAAACACTAATTCTAGCGCTAATCCAAAAAAAAACACAAATGCAGAAGATCGGGCACAACCGACACGCGCACCACTCTCGGCCTCTACAAAAAATTAAAACGTGGAACAAAAACATGGAACACAAACGCATTCGCCACCCTTCATCCACCCCTCTCCCGTACCGTTTAAGGCACGTTTACGTTAAGATAATAAGCAGTAGAGTACGCTTGCCTACTATTTATACAAGTAGGGTTACCAGACATCCTCTTTTAACCGGACAAGTCCTCTTTTTTAGGGGCCATGTCCGGGTCCGGTATCTTTTTCCGATTTTCCCCGAAATGTCCTCTTTTTTAACAAAATCATGAAATAACATAATACCGGACAAAAAAAAAAGATAATGTATAGTTTCATTGAACAATTAATTATTTTCTAGGGCGCATTGAGAGAAGCGGCATAAAAAAAAATTGTTTCTCCTAAACAACCTTTCTAGGAAGTAAATATCCCCAAAAACTATACTGTCGGAGCGAAGTTCTCACGAACAGTTTCTGAGAATTATCCATTTCTTCGTCCATTTCTTATATGTTGAGGCTTGCTATTTCGGGATATTTGTGTTTCTAGGGAAATATTTTAAATAATTTTGTCCCATTAATTGTTTTAATTCGTCTGAGAGGACGGTCGTTGTAGTGCATCCCGAGGTTATTGTTTAGTGTTTGTTTACCGTAATATCAGGTAAGAATGTTTTACTTTTCTGTTATTAATTGTCTTAATATTTTGAAGTAGTGATTATTATTAATTAAACGGAGTTCATTATTTTTCCTTGTCCTAAATTTCTCTTTGTCTACTGATTTCTGAATTTACATAACATAACTTGAAAATGGTTATTAGTTATCACTTGATTAGTAGAGACCTATATTATTAATATTTATTTATTAAAAACTATATTTTTGCTCTTTTTAATTAATTCTTAATGTATTACGTATTTTTATGTTTTTTTTTTATTAAATCTACGACGCTTAGCGGTTGACGGTCCTGGTTTCTCTTCTGGAATATGAAAGGGAAACACAACATTATTAGCAATTACCGCAGTGAATTGCATATAAATGATCAAGTTATGCAATTTGTAGGGAAATTAATCTAGTTTTATCAGAATATAAGTTTTTTGTAATTACGCGCACATTACATAAAGTAGGAAAATTTGGCCTTCTTTCAGCACAGTCAAATGTCGAAAAGTACATAGTTTTATGACTTTTTGGCAAAAACTGAAAAAATGCCAAAAATTTTCAGGTTTTCTTGCGATTTTTGTTGTGAAGCCATATCCGTAGGAAGTAGCAAAGTTAAAATTCGGATTCAGCACCCCTAAAAACATGTAGAATGAAAGAAAAGACTTCTATATTTTTTTCCTGGAAAAGACACCCTCGTAAGCGATTTGACTGAACTAATGAGTTTTCCGTTTTTTATTTCATGTGTTACTCCGTACCATGCATATACTCGTATTATTGATAACTGTAATGTTGTTGTGAACTGTTTAACATACATGAATAAACGAATGAAAAGTTCAGTTTATTTTTATCTGACTATATTTCCACACATACATACCCCACCCCCCCGCTTTCCAAACATTCGGTGTCCTCTTTTTTACTCGATGAAATATGGTAACCCTATATACAAGTAACTCTACTCTACCATGTTCGGTAGAGTACCCGTTCACACACA
Organism: Aphodius sticticus; assembly: GCA_963966075.1. NCBI lineage: Eukaryota > Metazoa > Arthropoda > Insecta > Coleoptera > Scarabaeidae > Aphodius > Aphodius sticticus. The sequence goes on from OZ014506.1 coordinate 53,204,827, forward strand.
AAATAATAATATTGGTAGAGTAGAGTACGGATAGAGAATGTTAGAATGAAAAATTTAATTTGTAAAATGTTATTTAAACAAGATACATACCATGTCTGCTTTTCATAGAACAAACTGTTTAAAAAAAATCTGATGTGGCCAGGCACATACTATATATAAAAGTAATAGTTTAGCTGCATGAGATTATATTTGATCGAGATCGGCCATGTCTGCATTAAAATAAAACTAGTAGAACTAGACAGATATGTCGGTTAAAGCTGCGTTCGGATATTGTACTCCGTTGACACCGAGTACACCGTCCAAATAACACTTACGTGTTATTGGGTGAAAAATGTGTTCGGTGTACAATATCCGAACGCAGCCTATATTGACAGTAGTATTGTCAAGACATTAGCGTTTGACACTAGCTACTGTCATTGGAATAAAAAAATCTGACGAATCCTGGCTACTATTTTTAATGCAGTACGACCGATCTCGATGAAATAGAATTTGCTCATGCAGCTAAACTATTGATTGTACCAAAAAATTTCATAGTCATAAATTATTCAGTTTCCTCTTCTTTAATTTATTATTTAATTATTTAGACAAAATTCCAGAAATGGCGGCTTATTTGCAAAATCTTTCAAAAAAGCTAAGACTAAACCTCCAGTTCCTTTGGACCCTTTTCAACAGAAAGCTTTTCAGCTCTAAGTTTGGTTATGAAACTTCTAAATATGAAGTTTCGTCCCGATACCTTTAGTAGTTTCACCGGAATCGTTGCCACAAAAACGGGTACACACACACACACACACACAGACATTTTTTTGTACCTTAGTCAAAAATGTTCAGGGGACCCGCTAAAATCTAAAAAAAATTTTTTGGCACGATTACAATACTTTACATTCTGCGTATGATAAAGTAAAAACATCACAAACATTTATCTACCTAATTGAAATAAATATGGTAAAACAAAGCATGCACAGTTTTTGGTATAAAATAATTATGTTTTGATCAGCATCACAAAAACTGTAAAATTGTATCTGTGTATCCAATCCAACTCAAAATCATATTGATATTAAGGGTGCCGAAACGGGTGCGTTCCGCACCCGCAGATTGGGTAAACGTATTTCGTATCGATCTTTTAATTTTACTTTTAAATTTGAGATTTTTTGCACTCAATGGGTATTAATTGAATGTAGCTACAGCATACGAACAGGACAACGATAACTAAAAGGAGAATACATACCGAAAATTGGTCAGAATTGAACAATAGACAATAACTTACAATTTTCTTTTTGGATTTATAAATCCTTGCTTCATACAATGCATAGTAAAATCACCTATCTATACATGCAGTAAAATATCCAAGAAATGATTTTAGTTAGACGATCGGTACGAAGCAGCAAAAAGCAAAATTAAAAGATCGGTACGATTTACGAAGTACGTTTACCAAATTTGCTGAACTTTCTAGGGTGCGGAACGCACCCGTTTCGGCACCCTTAACGCAAGTACAGTGCAACCTCGATTATCCGGACACACTATTATCCGGACACTCGGTAATCCGGACACCCCCTGCAAAACACGATTATCCGGACACCGCTCGCTAATCCGGACAACGCGCCGCGCCGGCGGGACGGCCATGTCGCCGCGCCGTCAAGTAGGTCCAAGTGGCTTGTTGAGAGCCTGACTAGTGACTATGTACGGCAGCGGTAGTACATATACATATATATGTTCCTGTGAGTTTGGTGTACACGGCAAAAATGCCTAAAAGGAAACATATTACTTTGAATGTGCAGCAACAAGTCGAAATAATACAATTAATTAATAATGGACAAAGCATTAGATCGATTGCTGCGCAAAACAGCGTTGGAAAATTTACGATTTCCGATATAAATAAAAATAAAAGCAAACTAGTCAACAATCTTTCATCTACGGATTCTGTTCCACTAAACAGAAAGGCATTGAAATTTAGTTTACACCCAGCAATGGAAAAGGCTTTGAACACTTGGTTTCTACAAGAAAGAGCAAAAGGTAAGTTCTTTTATTTATATTTATATATATATTTATTTATTTGTACAACATTAGAATATTTTATTGAGTTATGTATATGTATCTACTTATTTGCTAAATAAAGATTTATTTTTGTTTATAATCTTTTAATACTCGTCTAAAATTAGTACCTAAGTGCATGAGTTCTGTGTTGCTGACCTTAGGTGGAATTACTTAACTACTGAACTGCATTCAACCACGGCGAAAGAAATGGGCATTTGCGCAATTTAGTATAAATTCTAGTGATAATTACACCAAAAGTCGTCAACAATGGTTCTATGCATGACTCAAAATTGATCAAAACTTCAGATAATGTTATTTAAGCAATTTTGAAGCAATATTCGGTAATCCGGACAAATCGATTATCCGGACACCCCCTTTGCATTTAATTGTCCGGATAATCGAGGTTGCTCTGTATTCGGTTTTAATTACTACCCCCCCCCCCACTGCTTTGCCTCAATCAAATTCTGGTCACCTTACCCATACAGCAAGCTAAATTTAGAAAACCGCCCCCGCCTTCCTATTTGAGCTGGATACGCCCATGAACTTATAAATGCAATTAATCATGACAAACGTAAAGGCCTGTCAGTACGATCAGTACATCAGCTGATACGTGTTACATTTTGAGCGTCTCAATGTATGTATCTCCAAACGACTATAAATTTCAAATTGACCGGATACTAGCGCCCGGCGTAAACGCAGGCATAGATCCAAAGTGAAAAAATACCATATTCGTTTTTATTGTCGCATTCGTTCCTTTGGGGAACTCCGCACAAACTACTATTGCGCAAATTGACATCTTATAAAACTCGCATAATTATAATTATATGCTATTAAGCATGTAAATGGTGTAGTACACACCATTTAGGTATGTAAACGCACCGCATATTATACGCATTTCAATAATTAATAACGGCCACCGAAACCCGTTACTACAATTGATCATAAAAACTCTCCTCCGGCATTCAGTTTTTAGGCGAGCGTATGTCTAAACTAGGTCCGGTCTAAACCACGGATCTAAACATACCATTATTGTTTATATAAGTATAAGTTGGTCAACGGTGGGTTAGTAAGGGGAGAAGCTCTCCAGGGGGCGACATTGTAGCAGGGAGTTAATCTCTGGCTCCTCTGCGCATATAGTTATGCTTCTCGATAACAGATGGCATATTTCGCGTAAGAAATATTTATGATGAATTAATGTATTTTGAGACAGTTAATAATAAAAAAACAACTTACAAAGTATACTAATCTAAAGAAATAAGTTTTGCAGAAACTTAATTTTAGTTTAAAATTAAATAGTTATTTAAACAGTCTTCAGCGGACCACGTATGAAGTGATTGCTTGTATAGTGTTGCGGATATAGTCCAATGAGTCGGTCAACTGTACGTGAGTACGTGACCTTGGTCAAACTATTTTGTGGGGTATTTGCAGACAACAGTATTTAAACATAAATTCTCGTTCCGCTAATGCAAACCAGGGTGTGAACTGAGAGTAGGCAACGCAGTAACGCGTAGTTACGTTCATCTGGGCATTAGCCGCATTAGGCAGGTCGCCCATATAGGTGGTATGGCGGAAGCGTGGTTGTGGCAGTGGCAAGTGATATTGGGGAGGTATAAGTGTGGCTAGATTGTGAAATGACGAGTGCGTGGTTCAACGCCCACTTAGGTGGCGCGCCGGCAGGCAGCGCTTGTTCGTTAACTGCGTCAGTGTCTCATTCTGTAAAATCATGATAGTCCGCTAGATGGAATTGTTTCGCATGCAGCTCATACTAATTTCACACATATGAAGAACAAACATAAAATTAAATCTTGAATTACGTTCCCACATTATTCCTATATCACACTGCGAAATAAAAAAATCGTACAGTTCGAAATACTTACTAATCGGTTAGTCAGATATGTATGTAAACTGTAATATTATAAGAGTGCGCGGTACGTCCGCTAGATGGCGCAAATTCTGATACTGGTATGAATTATCACCAATTTCCTAAATATGAACAAACATTCATTAGATAATATGTCGTTCGAAATGTACATAAATAATATTTTATGCCTTTTAAGTTTAGGTTTTTTAGTTAATTTGCTAGTTAGGTATAGAAAGAAAATATTTGTTTGACAGTTATTGTAGTAGTCAATACTTAATTGTTGAAAATGTATGGTGATAGGATCGTTATAAAAAAAACAATTACTAATGTAATACATATATTCAATTATTGTTTTTTTTTAGTATAAACTGATATTGGTAAATTTACCGGTACAAATATAAATAATTACAAACATTATTAATTTAAAAAAAATATACTTTCTTTAATGAAAAATAAGTATGTAAATTCTTATTTGACTGAACACCTCCCACCTGTGGAATACTATTGTAACAGTAGGTTTTCCTTTGAGAAAAATGTTTAAACTTTTATATACACTTTTCTAGGAGTTTTTAATAAATTACTGTAGTGGTTTCTGCTAGAACCCATTTACCTTCATCTTGTTAATTGTGCATTTTAGAAGAAACAGTAAAAGATATTCAATATGTGGCACACAATTGCTTCTTCAACTTAACGAGTAATCACTTTAACGTTGGTATCTTCTGCGGCAAACTTTTTATTGGAGCGTTATGTCTTTCCCTTTAGTTAGAACAGTCTCTACAGAGTCCGTTTCAAATTTTATTGATGAGGTTTGTATTGAATTATCTGAAAATAAAACAATGTTGTCATTGCTTCGTGAAATCTAACCTTGAAATAATATAGGTTAAGAAAATAATTACTTACGGCAGGCTTGGACATATCAACGCAAGAGCTGAGATCGAGATTTAGAGACCAAAGTGATTTTTGGGATGTCTTTTGCGTTTTTGTTGTATATGTAGAAATTAAAAAACACTGGATGCAGGTGCAGCTATGTTCAATAGCCAACCTATTGAACGTAGTGTAATTGTCATAGTCGTTGTCTAGCATGAGAACGCACCACACAATTTGCTATATTTAGAAAGCTCCAATGTTTGCTACCCTTTGCTTCTTATTATTCCATATATTTAATATATTCGGGTGGCTTGAATGGAATCTGAAAAATAGAAGTCATCAGATACGTATAGGTTATGATTTTAATATTTCCTCACCTATGAAAATATTTCTGTCGTTTATCACATACGTTATTTCTTGCATTTATATGTTACTCATCACAAAGCGATTTTTACATAACACAATAAACATAAAACAAAACAAATATAGGAAACAATCCGAAAGAGCACACGAAGCTGAGCTTGCGGTTATTGACAGGAGCGGCGACGGGCGAGAAGCGCTTGGCGCGCTTGCCACTCGAGATTAAACGTTGAGAGACGAGTGGAATCCGATCCAGTACCACGGCAGTTACATAACACTGCCGCATCACCTTGGTGGGCGTTCATGCATTTGTTTACATTGGCCAATGCACCATATCACTGCCATGTCACTATCACACTTCCGCCACACCAGCTATATGGGCGACCGCCCTTAGGTTACTTATTCCCAAATCGCGGCGAATGGTCGACGTTTTTATTTCGTTTCAAATATAGGAATTGGCGCCACAACACTGGAATTTTAAATGTTTAGTTCCTCTTTATTTTTGGAGATAGTAAATAAGTAAATTTCAGAGGAGGTAAAAACAATTTCTTTGCTTTCAATGATAGAGATGATTTGCTCAAAAATAAAAAAAATATTACCACGCATTTCTTAGCAACACCAAAAACGAATTAATACGAAAATACAACGGTATATGGTAATTAAATATCAAAGTTTTAGTTTTCGTATATTTCAAACTGTGAAAGATCCATTTCCAGATTTATATAACATTATAAAGCATACTTTATTATTCTATTTTATTATCTATGACGTTTCCTAACATCATTTTTGACCAATTGGTGGTTCTAAATTAAATAGTTTAACAAAAAGAATTATGCGAATATTTTGATTAATATTTTGCACATATTGTTCATGCATGTAAGTAACACTTTAGTAAACGATTTTGTGCTCTCATTCATTAACATTTCTAAACATTCATACACAATAATATAAAAATGATTTAAATTTGTATCCTAAATTCAAAACAAAAAGAACAAAAAGTATTTCGGAAACTTGCTTCTCTTCTTGCCTGGGAATTTTGGATGGCCCATAGCGCATTCTTATTTTATTAGTTTATGCTGTCGATGGATATTTTTGACTCGTTACTCCAAATTATTGCAGATAAATATGTACATATAATAAAGACAGATCACCCTGAACTTTTATTAGCATGAATTCACAAAATACAATCCTCACCGATTATACAATCTGTCAGCATCTCCATAGAGCATCTCTGCCAAAAATCAAAATATGTATCAAGGCTTGCTAATGCAACAGTCGGAAAACTATCGAATGATGAGTCTAGATTATATAACTATATAATCTGTGGATGAGTGCAAGATTTTCGAGTGGTGTATATTAGGACTTCCAATCCCGTGATCACGGGATCCCGACAAAGAATGAGATTTTCCGGGGTCCAGAGATTATAAATCGAAATCCCGTGATGCCGAAAAAGTTAAATCTAAATTATGTTTCTCTGTCATGCGTCTTGCGTCTACGCCGTAGATTGCGTCGCAGTTATTAAAGCATCTCGACTTCGTGATGTGACACCGGTAATATGGTCATTTTTGTATTTCTTCATCGCACAATTATCGCTTTCTTCGCTTTTTTTTGTGAACAAATTTTGTGAAAAAGTGCACTTAGATAAAAATTTATTTTTATAATGTGGGTAGGGTTATTTGAATTATATTTGACAAAACCGAAAGACGCACAAGTAGTATTAATTTTTTTATGACAAAAAATTGAATATTTAATATTGTAAGAAGTTGCACTGAATATTTCATCAATTATAATAATAATAATAATAATGTTTATTCAAACTCAAAAATAATACAGTCTAAGTCAAAAAAAAATATAAGATGTGGTTTAACTGGGTGAATTGACAGAATTCATGACATTGAAGTATTCCTCAATGGTGTAAGGGACAGCCTCAACCAAAATCTTCTTGATCTGCCTCTTGTAGACTCCCAGTGGCAACTCCCTGATAGGCAGCGGTAGTGCGTTGAATAGTCTGTACTTAATGACTGTTACTTCGGATAGATTGAGTCGTCGGAAAGGTACAGCCATAGCCTCCGGGTTTCGTACAGGATATGGCCTCTGGTTGGCATGAGTGAACTCTCTCCGGGCCATGATCAGGTGTTGCAGTACAAATGCCGCTGGGACAGTGAGGACATTGTATTTTCGGAATAGCGGGCGACACGATGTTGCTTGCCCGACCTGGGCTATTGCTCGTACTGCCTTCTTCTGGAGAAGTAGGATTTTATTAGCATGTGGCGAGTTGCCCCACAGGGACACGCTATAGTTGAGAATTGAGTGGAACAGAGCAAAGTATGTGGATTTGGCAGCCTCCGTTCCCACAATCCTACATATTCTCCTGATCGCGTAGGTGGCCCTAGAGAGTTTGACAGAGAGATGCTCCACCTCCTCTCTCCATGTTAGCTTACTGTCCAGCAGTACTCCCAGGTATTTGACTGCCCTCTGAAGCTGCAACAGTTCACATCGTCGGGACGCGGTAAAGATTAGATGCTGTGATTTGGATTCGTTGAGTAGTAGCTCGTTCCTTGCAAATCAATCAGCTGCCATGCTCATCACCCAGGGAAGACGAAGCTCCAGGTTTGTAAGCGCTTTCTCAGGATTTATCAGTACTACGTCATCGGCAAAAAGTACAGACGAGCAGGGCAAGCCCGTGGGAAGATCATTGATGTACAGAAGGAAGAACAAAGGGCCGATAATGCTTCCTTGGGCCACCCCTCGCCGAACCAGAGCACCCGCACCCCTCGCCGATCCCACTTGCACTATGTTTCGCCGCCCGGAAAAGTAGGATGCCATGAGTTGCGCCACTTTCCCCCGGATCCCATATTTCTCGAGTTTGAGTAGAATACTGTGTGACATGGATTCTGAAGAATAAATAAATCTCTTTGCTTGAAAACGCGTTTAGAACTGGGTCTTAAAGTCATTATACCTATCTTTTCTTTATAAACAATAATTGTTTTATTTAAAATGCAAACAGTTAGTCTAGGCACTACGTGCATCTATGAAGTATGAATTCTAAAGTTATCCAATTTTATCTTAAAGAAGAAAACAAAAATTCTTAAAAATGTTTGATTGGGGTTAATATGAAAAATTGAAAATTTCACTCGATCAAACAATTTGTTTCGCCGTGACTATTCTTGAAACATTTTAAAAAAATGTAAAATTTTTGAGCAAATTTAAGATGAAGGGCTATCTAATAGAGTTTAATCTTTGTTTATTATTGTTGTCAATACTTAGACACCCTTTACCTTTTAAACCAACAAGTTTGGTTTTCTACTTGTAATGTAAAATTTGAAAACAATTATCAAGTTTCGGGGTAAAAGATATTGTCCAACCAAGTATATTTTAGGGGTTCCTTACTGACTGGATTTGGCAATTTTCGCTTTTTTTCATGAATTCCGGGATCCCAGGATTACAAAATCTTTAATCTCATAAACCCGGGATCAGTATATTGTCCGGGATTGGAAGCCTTAGTGTATATGTTACCGGCAAAACCTGTTTTCAGGCAGAACCAGTTTGTCTTAGGTCAAACCAGTTTGGCCGAAGCGCGTTAGGCGCAACTAGTTTAATGCTAGGCCAAACTAGTTTAACCTTGTATGTAAATGCATGTTTCAGGTCAAACTGGCGATTAACGGTTTTGAAATGTACTAGAACACAGACGAATGAAATTTGGATTAGGCTAAAAATTAAATTTTTGAGTTATACTTGATGTTTCCCAATTCGTTCTTTTTTCCAAAAATTACGTTATCTTTCAAATTTTGAACTGCACGCTATACTTAATTTCAATAGATAGATATTCTTTACATAAAAATATTTAAATATCATTATCGATTTCTACAGTTTCCGTTTTTTTTTTCGTTAATGACGTGATCTTTTACATTTTAAACAGTACGCTATAGGTACTTTTTACGATGATTTCAATCGGGCTGATATTCCAAAAACAAAACACATCGATTGACAATTTTACTGCATCCGGTTTTTCCGAAAATTTTCCGGTTTTGTCTTTTTAAATTTTAAACTGCAGCTATAGAAAACTATAGCGTGTAGAAAAATTTTAAAGATGAGTCCATTCCGGAAAAACTGGAAGCCGTAGAAATTGACAATCGTTGTTTTATGTTAGAATATCATCCCTATTGTTTATATTCGCATACAAAGTGTAGGGTGCACCTTGCAATTTCAAAGATAACGATTTTTTTGGTATGACGATATAGCGATAGAATATTCTGATTAGCGTCTCGCAACAATAGCTGGGTTTTATTTGCATTATTTACGGTTATATTAGCTGGATCAGTATTAAAATGATTAAAGTAGATTAATAGTATATTATTTGACGAGCACATAATTTAAGGATATAAATCCCGAGCATGTAAACATGCGAGCGATCATAATCATCGGTGTGTATCATGGTAGGGATTATACACCGATCGATACGCATTCAATGAACTTATTATATGCGAGTCGTACATAAATGACGCCGGTATAACAGATACCTAGGTCCGTTGTACAGATGGACAAATTTAATTCTACTTTTGGATAATAGGCGGCGATACTCTGCAGAGAGGGTTTCAGCACTGTGGTGGGGTTACGTTGACCAACTAGTATACTATATAAACAATGATACCATCCATACCATGATATAATTCCTTATAAACTCTTCCCGGATCTCCCGACGGCGTCTCCAGGTCCTTTTGGGTTGGGTTGGGTCATGTAATCATACCAAGGACATAAAACAATACACGCCTCTATAGGGCAAGTTTCTGCGCCATCTGTGTAATAATTGCTACACTATTATTTTCTCGGTTCGTGGACTTTATTACAGAAACCTTCTTTACGCAGCTCCGCGATGAGAGATCGTAGAAATTTCTACACGATGCCATAAAAAGCAGATCAACTTGACAACGGATGGGTCAATTTTAAAGCGCTATATCTTAAAATGTCACCGACAAATTTGCTCCTGTTCTGGGATTAATGCTATTGGCTTAATCACCATGAAAGCATATTAAATCAACCATATTGTGTCAAAAATTAGCTACTTTTCTCTAACTAAGTTCATTATTAAAGCAAGCGCGGTTGAACTTTATATTTGTCCCAGAACAATGCCCTATGTTTACACATTCCAATAGTACCTTACTTTTACACATCAGTGCAATAGTTTCGACTCTGATCTGCTTTTTATGCGCCCGTGTTTTCCATGTAACTGGTTTATGGATAAACGCCCCTCTTAAACAAGAGGCAGATTCTATTATCCCCCCAACTGTGACTGGAGTAAACTCCATTTTTATATTAGTGAGTGAAGTCCCATCACGCGTGGTCCGATATTATTGTGAAATACTTGTGAAAATAATTCAAATAAGCTCTTATATAATTTTCAAAAAGACTGTGATTGGGAGTAAATGAGCATGAATTGGCTCGAATCCCATTTGTTACCCTGCACATTAAGAAGAAGAAGAAGACTATAGTGTAGGTTAGGTCATTCAACTTTAGTGTGGAAGCACGATCCACTACTACGGTCTGCTCACGCTCATCGGTCACGCTTACAAGTGACGTCAGTGCGAGAAAGAACCGGAAGTAGCGTTAATATGGCGGTACTTTCCATGGCTGCCTTAGTAGCCAATTGTTGTCACGGTTGTAAGGACATTTATGCGCTGACGTCATTGCGAGATGTAGCGTTCGTTGCCATGGTAGCCAATATGTTACAAACCTTTTTGACAATTAAAGCGTTGGCATGGTTGTCAACTTGTTAACCTAAATCACCTACAAAAGTCAAAACCTAACGATGTATTTGGTTGCCTAGGTGTCCGTGTCAACATCCTTCTCGCAGTGACGTCATGCGCAGAAATGAAGGAATTTGAGACACGAAGTGAGTAGAACGATGTAGTGGATTGAGTGTGGATGTGAACGATGTTTCATACAAGATTCTTACCATAGCACGTTACAGGAAACAGTTTTGTGGTTGTAACTCTTCTACATATTCATTATCTAATAGAATATCGTACTAATCATCTCTGTATGTGTCAGTCTAGTATCGAGTGTTACACAAAGCAGCCTGGCATTTTCGGTGGGTCTGCTTGTGTGCCACTTTGTTGAAAAATATACCACTTTCTTCTTTTCCTCATTTAATGCAAGCCTATTTGCTGAAAACCAGGTCTTTGCTTCCTCTAGTGTCGAATCCATCTGGTCAGACAGTGACTGAATATTGTCTTCCTGGCATGTCAGGGTTGTGTCGTCGGCTAACATAGTTCCATGAGCAGATATGTTCATTGGCAGATCGTTTATCTAATCGCAGAACAATAACGGCCCCACAAGTGATCCCTGCGGCAGACCGTGAGAGGCACACATCATGGAACTCAATCCTTCCTTGGTGTAGACTGCTTGTTTGCGGTCCTGAATGTAAGACTAGAAAAGCTGCGGTGGTGGACCTCGTATATCCCATATGTTTTTCCAGCAATCTCGATCTTTCGATGCAGTCGAAGGCTTTTGATAAGTCACACATCATTGTAACAGCATCCAGATCACTCTCCATACTATCCCTAAAAAAACCTTTCTGTAACCAGTATCTTTGTAAAATGACATTTTAAGAGAAAAATATTTGGCGACATTGCATTTCTTACACCTACATATTGATTGAAATTATTTTATGTGTGCAAATTAGAACTTTGTTTATAACACCGTACTCATTACAGGTATATATATCACGTGGACAACTGCATATTGTGGCCCCTGAGAAACAAGACCCTGGAAACGAACACATAACCATCGCACAAGCCGTCCGCTTGATCTCCAAGAACCACACGTTCACCCAGTGCTCTGAAGGCATCCAAACATCCATCGACCGCAAAATCTCTGGCTACCCTGAGAAAATCAAAGAGAACCAACATCATGGAAATGCATATCTCCCCATCGGTGTGGCCACTCTTCTCAATGAAAATCCTAACCTTGTCGCCGCAGCAACAACCGCTTTTGTCAATCGAGATGTCATGGACATGAAATACTGCAGGGCGATGAAATATTTTCCTCCGGAACTTAGAGTGCGATCTCGAGTTACATTCACTAAATGTTTATATGCGATGTTGGTGAATAGTAAGTACGTTCCAGATAGGAAAACTGGCTGGAACTTGCCAACAGCGTTTGGAAAGGAGTATAAGGAACACTTATTGGGGATAAAGTTAGCTTGTGGTTTTGAAATTCTGGTTTCCGAAGCAAAACCCAACAATGTTGAGGGTGACAAGAAATTTGCCAAGTATGTAGAAAAATTAAAAGAAAATGGTTATTTTAACGATATGTTTGAAGAATCTAAGGAATATAAAAAGAGATTTGATGTTGCTAAAGAGTATTATCGTGAAAATGAAATTACAAAACCAGAATCTTCTACAGGAGCACAAATATTAGAAATGCTAAAAAATCTTGAATATTCAGTTGATTCCCTAAAAGATCTCGAAAATATTGTCCCCGATGAAAATGATGACGAGTCCTGGTTGAACATATCCCCCGATGAACTCGATAAGATGCTAGAAACGCAATATGGGAAACCTAACCTATTCAAGTTTGATCAACACGGCGACGCTTCCAAATTCACCGAGACACTGGATTCGTTCTTGAATCATGTCTCTGATATAGATGGAGCAGAGTTCCCTAACGGCGGGCCCCTATCCAGGCCTCCCCGACGGAAAAAGGATGTACCAACTTCGGATTCAAGAATTAATTTTGATCCGTCATCTTTTGCATGTGCTGTCCAAGACATTTTAAACTTTGCCATTCCTGATGACAACACATGGGATAGTTCAGACTCTGAGATGAGTGACTATGGAAAAGATGAGAATTTATGTGGTGGTATGGGGGATATGAAGGCGTTGATGGAGGAGATGGATCAAGAATTGGCTGGCACTACAATTGGGAAAAGTTTTGCTGAAAGGAATGAAAATGTTGATGATATTGAGGAGTTTAAACCAGTGGATATTGATTTGAACGCTTTGAAGAATATTATGGAGAGTTATAAGAGTCAGATGGGTGAGGCGGGGCCCTCGACTAATATGTTGGGACCTATGGGGGTCCGTTTGGAGAAAGACGAGTGAAGATTTGGTGCTACTGTTCATAATTCAAGGAAGCATAATGTATTTTGAACCGTTGAGGATTGTGTTCTTGAAGCCTCGGAAACCATGGATTTAATATTTTGGTTGTTTTTTTTTCTATTTTGTCAAATGTTGTGTTGCTATGTAATTTATAGAGAAAAATATATGATTTGAATATATGTTGTTCTCTTTGGTTCATTAACCCTAGAACACCAGACCATTCGTAAATTACACGACGTTTAAATCTGGTATCAACGCGATATCACAATAGTCTGGTATTCTAGGTTTAATTCCATTCTAAATGCTTTTAAATCCCTTATTATTCATGTTTGAAGTGTTAAAAATGTTTGAAGTTCAAAACAAATAATTTGTTAATAAGACGTTGGGTGCTTTTAATTTTGCTTTTTGATTTTAAACTATGATGCCACTGAAGGATGTAACGGTATAATAGTTTATTAAAAAACTGTTGTATTATTTGTTACGTTATATAAGTGCAAGTGTGTTATATACTTTACAGCTATTTGTTTATCTATTAAGCTAATAATAATAATAATATTTATTAAACGATATACATCTCTTGTACAAAAATAGAATCTAAAAAAAAAATATATATATAAGCTGATGGATAAGTATAATATTGATTGTTCCCATAAGCTATTTACATCATTGCAGTAAATAGCTTAGTCTTAAAACAATAGATCATTGTTCTATCACCATTATAATCTTAATATGTACAATAACAAGTACAGTAATAGATATTGTTTATTTTGTATATCAAATTCAAAATTTAAAAAATCTGATGTGGCCAGGCACTTGACTTTATCATACAATATATAAAATTACTAGTTTACCTGCATGAGATTCTATTTGGTGGAGATCGGTTGTGTCTGCATTAAAATAAAACTAGTGTCAAATGCTGACGTTTTGACACTACCTACTGTCATTAGAATGAAAATATCTGTCAAAACCTGGCTAACTAGTTTTATATTAATGCAGACACGACCAAATAGAATTTGTTCATGTAGCTAAACTATTAATTTTACCAAAAAATGCAATAGAAATAATTTTCCTCTACTTTAATTTATTACTTAACTATTTTAACGAAATTACAGAAATTGTGGCCTGTTTGCAAAATCATTAAAACATGCTAAGAGTAAACCACCAGTTCCTTTGGACCCTTTTGAACAAAAAGCTTTTCAGCTCCACATTTGGTCATGAAACTTCTAAATATGAAATTTCCTCCCAATACCTTTAGTACTTTCTTCGGAATCGTCGCCAAAAAAAAGGGTACACACACACAGACATTTTTACTTTATCATACAAGTAAAGTATTGTAATCGTGCCAAAAAAAATTTTTGAGAATTTAGCGGAAATATGTCTTTTTGGGTCCCCTGAACATTTTTGACCAAGGTACAAAAAAATGTCTGTGTGTGTGTGTGTACCCGTTTTTGTGGCGACGATTCTGGAGAAACTACTAAAGGTATCGGGACGAAACATCATATTTAGAAGTTTCATAACCAAACTTAGAGCTGAAAAGCTTTCTGTTGAAAAGGGCCCAAAGGAACTGGAGGTTTAGTCTTAGCATATTTGAAAGATTTTGCAAATAAGCCGCCATTTCTGGAATTTTATGACTATGACATTTTTTGGTACAATCAATAGTTTAGCTGCATGAGCAAATTCTATTTCATCGAGATCAGTCGTACTGCATTAAAACTAGTAGCCAGGATTTGTCAGATTTTTATTCTTTCAGATTCTTATGACAGTAGGTAGTCTCAAACGCTATTGTTTTGACAATACCTATTGTCACTATAAGCTGCGTTCGGATATTCTACACTGTTACACTTTTTACACCGAATAACACGTTTGTGTCATTTGGACGGTGTACCCGGTGTCAACGGAGTACAATATCCGAACGCAGCTTTAATCGACATATCTGTCTAGTTTTACGAGTTTTATTTTAATGCAGACATGGCCGATCTCAATCAAATAGAATCTCATGCAGCTAAACTATTAATTTTATATTTAGTATGATAAAGTCATGTGCCTGGCCACATCAGATTTTTACTTTATCATACGCAGTATGATCAAGTATTGTAATCGTGCCGAAAGAAAATGTTGAGATTTTAGCGGAAATATGTCTTTTTGTGTCCCCTGAACATATTTGACCAAGGTACAAAAAAATGTCTGTGTATGTGTGTACCCGTTTTTGTGGCGACGATTCCTGAAAAACTACTAAAGGTATCGAGACGAAACTTCATATTTAGAAGTTTCATGACCATACTTAGAGCTAAAAAGCTTTTGGCTCAAAAGGGTCCAAAGGAACTGGATGTTTCCCCCAAGCATTTTTCAAGGATTTTGCATTTCTGTAATTTCGTCAAATAGGTAAATAATAAATTAAAGTACAGGAAATTTTACCCGCCAAGCTGTTCACTCACTGGCGGGTAAATCGTAAAGATTTCAAATTTGTAAATACAATTTCGGATGAGCGCCCACGTCGCAAGGGCTTGTTTTATAGCATTTGAAATTATGTTAATTCATAACGTGTATTTTCTTTAATTAATATATTTGTGTTAATGGTTAATGTAATCTCATGCAGCTAAACTATTAATTTTATATATAGTATGATAAAGTCATGTGCCTGGCCACATCAGATTTTTTTTGTACCTTGGTCAAAAATGTTCAGGGGACCCAAAAAGGCATATTTCCGCTAAAATCTCAACAAATTTTGTTGGCTCGATTACAATACTTTATCATACTATAGTATGATAAAGTAAGAAGTTAGCGTGTACTCTCAAGAGTTTCACACCCTCCGACCCTAGGGTAATTTCTTGTTCACTATTTCTATTTGCGGGTCGTGTACAACCAGATCTAGCAGAAACTGCTAGCGCTAGCGGCGCCAAGATTCAGCGCCCGGGCCGGTTGAACGCCCCAATCTACCACAAATGTATTTCCGCTAGCCGCTAGGACTCGGCGCTGGCACTAAGCAATCGTGTTCATGTTACCGCTTAGCTCAGCGCTGCCAAGCGCTAGCTAGCGCTAGAAGGCGCCCGATGTGGTTGTACACACGCAATGGGCGTGTACAACCAGTTCTAGCAGAAATCGCTAGCGCTAGCGGCGCCGTCGGACCGGCTGAACGGTTACACGAGAAGTATATTATCTCCGCTCGCAAGATGGCGACCGCTTAGTGTCAGTGCTTACCAAGCGCTAGCACCGCTTAGCTAGCGCTGGCCAGCGCCCGATGTGGCTGTACACACGCAATGATTCAGTGCTGTAACAGTAGGAAAATTAACTCGTACCAATCATATAATACCAATTTTGACAGACATAAATATGACAGACGATACGAAAAAATATCTCGGATTATATTCAACGCCCCGATAAAATATACGAATACAATTCATCATTATCGATATCGGCATGTAGTAGGCGGGTAGCGCGAGCAGAACACGTATGAAATCACCCGACACCGTAGTAATTTTATGCTCCTAACCTCAAGGGCAAATTCAAACAACGCAATGCTAACTGCAAAACGAGATGGTTATAATTACAAAGAATGTTGATAACAGGTGGATGAAGCGTTACAAGACCTTTTTCCTGCTGGGAATCTTCTTTATTGCCCTTCAGTTATTCCTCGCTTACAAATTTGTTGGCTTAAACTACGAGACTACAACAAACGCTTGGAGTCCCCGCAAAAACTCCAAAAGTGATATAAATGATGCAGAAAATTCTGTTAACTCCGCTAGGAAGGCAAGAGACGGTCTACTGGATGACGAGGACGTTAGGTTTACTAAATCGATAAAAAAAACTACAGAACGTACTGTAACAAATAAAACAACATTGCGCTTGAGGTTAGAAGAGTTGGATTTTGTGCCCGATTGTGATATCTCAACACGAGAGGCAATATCGGCAATACATAGGGCAAGGACTCAGGAGTGCAAGCAAGAAATTGCTACCGTAACGTGCCTTATACAGAAAGGTGAGTTTTATCCCAAGGAGTTGCCAAACTATTGCGATAATGGGGGAAGAACGTTTGCTCCCTTGGGGTGCTACAAGGATGAGAAGAGTGTTAGAATTCTGAGCGGATATACGATGAAGTTGCCGAAGAATAGCCCAAAGAGTTGTAAATATTTGTGCCTTCAATTTGGTTATGTTTTTGCTGGTGTTGAATACGGGTGAGTTTTTTGTGATGTTTCTCTATTATTCATTGATGTTGTTACTTGGCGCGTTCTGCCAGTTTAAGCGCTTGAACTCAGCGGACGGCAGGAACAACATGAACGCGATTGCTTAGTTAAAGCGCTAGAACTCAGCTTCAAGCCGAAATACATGTGATTGCAGCTTTGGCTGGAACTGGGAGAACGCGCCCAATGCTTTGTTGCTAAAAGGCTTTAAGCTTTGGTAAACCCATTTCAAGGCAGTGGCGTAGCTACATATTCAGCACCCTGGAGCAAGTAAAATAACTGCGCCCCCTTGATTCTCAAAAGTAGTCTGGCATTTTTTTGAACATTTAATCTAGTGTGTCCCACTTTCAATCCCAATTTTTAATTCCAGGTTAAACCAAGCGGAGTTTATAAATACAAAATCCTTGAGACACTCTGTTTAGGGCTTTTATAACAAGAAAAAATAATTGGTCAAAAAAATTAAACTGACCCCAATATTCGGCAGTGAAAAAGTATTTGTTTATTTAAATACCGACATTGTATTTTATGGAATTTTTCCAAAAAGGAAAATATTCAAATCGTTTTGAGTATTTTACTCAAAGTAGGCATCTATACTCTGAGTATAATACTCAAATCGTTTTGAGTGGACGTGTACTCTGACTAAAGCTAGCCCCAGAACGCCGCGACAGCGACGCGAAAATTTCGCCATATATTTTCAATGGGCAGCGACAATACCACAAATAGATTACAGCGATTCGCAAGAAAATCGCGGCGGTGTGGGGCTGCCTTAAATCTACTCAAATCGGTTTGAGTAAATGTAGTACTCTGAGTAAAATACTCAAATCGATTTGAGTAGATGCGTACTCTGAGTAAATCTACTTAAATCGTTTTGAGTAGAGTACTCAAGAGTATTACTTTTACTCAATACATACTCAAAAATATGTAATACCTAATAGGTTAATGGTCAAGTAGTGCCCCACTCTAGTCGGTATTACCGTTGACTGATAATTTTGGAAAGATGCGCAACGTCCATGTATTCAAGCCGATTAAGTGCTCGCATCGCTCCGCGTTCTCCACTTCAGGTTTCGTCGCCCACAAACTGAGCTACTCCCATCGAATTTAATATATATGTTACCGGCAAAACCCGTTTTTAGGCAGAACCAGTTTAACGTAGATTAAACTAGTTCTACCGAAGTGCGTTTGGTCGAACTAGTTTATCCTAGGCCAAACTAGTTTAACCTGTAAGTACGTAGGCTTTCACGGTCAGAATCATTTAGAAAATAAACTGCTTCCGGGTTATGCCGTGTGTCAACATTTGTTAATGCTGACGAACCATGTTTCTTGCTTCTTCAAAGCTAATTGAATACTGAAGACCTACCAAGAAAGTCTCCCTTATATACCTAAATTTATACCTCACTGCGCACATCTGGAGCTACCGCTCCATGTGCTTTTCCACCTGACCGCGTTAGGATCGATTTCCAGACCCTACTAATGTCAGTAATGTCCTCGCGATTGATGTTGTCAGGATGTTTGTAAATTTCGGTGGCTTCTCTAATAAACCTTCGATGATAATTACTTACCCTTGCCAACATCTTCGCGTCATCGAAATCCATTGTGTGTCCCGACTCGTGGCAGTGTTGAGCAACAGCGGACTGTTGAATCTGGCCTAGCCGGGTGTCCCTACTGTGCTCCTTGATTCGACATTCGATGCTTTGACCTGTCTGTCCTACCTAGCATGTTCCGCACTCACATGTTATCTTGTATACCCCTTCATTCTTCAGGAGTGGTGTGATATCCTTTGGGTTAGGCAAAAGATCCTTTACCTTAGCTGGTGCTCTGCACCTGACCGTGATACCTGATTTCTTCAGTACTCTACCGATTCTCTCTAATACCCCACTTACGTATGGTAAGCAAGCGAACCCCTTTGACTCTTTCGGTTCCTCTGAGACTTGCGGTTTTCTTTGTGCAACACCCCGTATGTCAGACTTGGTGTATCCATTCTGACGTAGGGCCCACTCCAAGTGTTTCCGTTCGTCGTCCAAGGTGCTAGAGTCGCATACCTTCTCTTCTCTGTTGAACAAAGTGTTAATAACACTTCTCTTCTGTTGGGGGTGGTGGTGTGATTTGGCGTTCAAGTACCGATCGGTATGTCTTCTTACGGTAGACTGTATGTCCAAGCCGTTGACGTTCTGTATATCAGCACATCCAAGAAAGCCAGCTGATTATCCTCTTCTATTTTCATCGTGAACTTGATGGAAGGACTGACATTGTTCAGGTGGTTAAGGAACTCAGTAAGTTTATCTCTTAGGTATATAAGGGAGACTTTCTTGGTAGGTCTTCAGTATTCAATTAGCTTTGAAGAGGCGAGCAACATGGTTCGCGAAACGTCAGCATTAACAAATCTTGACTCACGGTATAACCCGGAAGCAGTTTATTTTCTAGTTTAACCTGGTTTGTAAACGCATACTTTAGGTCAAACTGGTATGGACTAGGCCAAACTGATTTCGATTAACGGTATTGAAATGTACTATTATACCGGGTGATCCACGCTGTTATTTGTGGAACAAGACGAATGAAATTTGGATAGCTATAATAGACTAGAAATTTAAATTTTTAGGATAAACTTGATGATAGTATGACATCGATTGACATTTTTTTACTTCCGGGTTTTCCGGAAATGTTTTACATTGCAAACTGAAGGCTATACTTTGTCAGCGGTATTTTCAATCGTGATGATTTTCTGAACCTAAAATGTAATGATTAGTAATGAGTACCTCTATTATACCGATAGGCGCCAGATCAATAATTTTACAAATAATAAATTGTACTTGCAAGCTGATTGGCTGATGTTCGACCTGCGATATTTATTCCTACTTTATGGTGATTTAAAGACCCCAAACATCGTCTGGCTCCATAAATAAAAAATAGTAAGCAGTAGTTGACGGAGTGAGTCGTATTTTTTAGTAAATGAAAGTAGGTGTGAACTCAAATGAAAGCGACAAATAAAATTTATAATGCAAACCAGCTTCGTTAAACTGAGCAGTGGCTAGGGGCCTTATAAAAAATAATTTAGTAAACTGAACAATAAACATAAAGCTCTCCATTCTGTTAACAGTAAGCAAACTCTCATAAAGTCAACAACAAATACAGGGTCATGCTAAGCAAGTCATAATATGTGTTTACCTATATTTGTTTTTCCTAACCCCTTATGTTACAAAGTTAAAAATTGTTGAAATGTTAGTTAGAAATTGAGTTATCTGATTACAGCTTCTACGACAGTAGACTAAATGTTGATGTTTGAAAAATATCAGCTTTCTAAGTCTTCTGTCGTAGACACTATAAGCACAGTTTTTGATAAGTTACATTTTAACAATGTGTATGGTGAAAACAAAAACGATTAGATACAAATATATATATATATATATATATAACCAAGGAGGAAAATTGTAAAAGACACATACAATCAGTCCTACTGGTGACAGGAAAGACAAATTTAATTATGTCAACAATCCCATGCAGCGGTGGGACTCTGTGCATTGTCGATATCAACATATCGCTTTCTACTATCGCAACCGATCATCTCCGGCGACAGTCACCATAATTGGTACTCCGTGACAGCATCGCCAAGCCCTCGGGTGCCTTCGGAAATATTTAGTAATTTTTGGGTTATTGGTGCAAATGTTTGGTGATTTTAAGATTTCAAGGTTGCATATACTGGACGTTTTGTATTGACAGTGACAGGAGGTAGTTTTTTTTTCGTGTTGACAGTTGCTTTACCGAAGCTTATTTTTCTGTTATTTTTGTTCTAGAATCCACCTATGTATAACTAACCAAATAATTTTGTTAAACCCTGTTTATATGAATATACAAAAACGATTGCCAAATTAATTTCGAACATTTGTCCAGACAAAAACCTAATGACACTGATTAACCCTTATTATATGAATGTCAGTGTCAATGTATTAAGAATGCAAAGCAATGCCCGTGGTTTCTATCTTTCTCCAACCAAAAGCGATATATGTCTCTCTCTTTGGCGACACTGCCCTAGCTGTCGCGTCTAGGCGATGTTTGGGTAGTAGAAGGGGTAACCAAGACGATAGTCGAAATATGCACAGAGTGCCACCAAGGTAGAAAGCGATATATCGCATGAAAGCGACAGTGCACAGAGTCCCACCGCAGGTTGGACAAGGCATCACATAGTAATACGATAGATATCTACAACAGTATCATATTCAACCAGATAAGATCTCAAAAGTCCGCAACTGCCCTTCCAATCCACAGCAGAGTGAATGCATTGGACTTTGTCGAGGGAGGAAGATATCTGACGTACAACGCCAAGATAAAGTTAGTCGCCTATATAAAGGCACTCTCAGAGGGATCCCGCACACCAGTCCAGTATATTGAGACTACAATACCATATAGTCGGGAGGAGGTGATGCATCCGTTGTCGGAAATCATCAATAGGTGCTTTGTGGAGGGCTGTTTCCCGGAGGAGCTGAAGAGGGCAATAGTGGTCCCGATCAGCAAGAGTACGGATGCGGATGAATGCGAGGGATATAGGCCTATATCAATTGTGCCGGTGATAGCCAAAGTGTTTGAGGTAGCAATAAAGAACAGATTGATAGAATATTTTGAGGATAAGGGCCTATTTGGCAACGAACAGCATGGATATAGAAAGGAAAGATCCACGGTTACTGCGGTAAGAGAGCTGGTAGACGGCATAGCACGTGCCTTTGATTCAGGGGAAGCAGTTCAGTTGGTCACGTGCGATTTAAGCAAAGCTTTTGACACGGTGCCCCACCTTCAGCTGATCCGCAAGCTGGAACAGTATGGAATTAGAGGTGCGCCGGTTCGTCTTCTGGAGAGCTATCTTTGGAACTTTGGACTCAGGTTGTCCGATGGAACGGGGAGGTGTTACGGGTGCTCCCTGTTAGTTGCGGTGTACCGCAGGGGTCGGTGTTGGACCCACTGCTTTTCATTATTTACACAAACGACTTTGGAAGTAATATGTCGGAACATCAGTGCATCTTATACGCAGACGACACCTCAATCGTGGTAACAGAAAATTCAAGAGAAGACCTCAGCATAACAACTCAGAATGTCTTGAGGACGACAGAGATGTGGTTTGAGTCAAATATGCTGAAGCTGAATAGCAATAAGACACAGCTTATGGAGTTCAGTCCATCCCCTGCATCGGACGTGACGGCGGCGCAGTTCCTGGGGGTTTGGATTGATAGCAGGTTAAGTTGGACGCCGCATGTGGAGATTCTGTGCAGGAGGCTCTCGACGTCAGTTTTCTGCATCAGACGAATGAGACAGGTTGCAACTCACCAGTGCGCTCTGCAGGCATACTACGCCACGTTCCACTCCATCGCTACGTATGGAATTGTTCTGTGGGGTGCTGCTCCTGTGGCGCAGCGTGTTCTGAGGCTTCAGAAGCAGGCCATGAGAGCTTTGCGGGGTCTGAGCAGCAGGGAGAGCTGTAGAGATAGCTTTCAGCAACTAGAAATACTTACAACAACATCAGTATATATACTTACCTGCCTGAGCTATGTTCACACTCACAGACATCTATATGAGACAAACGGCACAAACCACCATCACTATACTCGAGGGCGTGAAGAACTTAGAGTGCCTAGGCATAGAGTAAATGTGACGAGACTAGAGGTGGGTCACATAGGTGCCAGACTGTATAACCACCTTCCAGCTGATATAAACAGGTTGCCAGAGAGACAGTTTATTAAGTGTATACGCGGTTTTCTAACACGAAACAGTTTCTATACTATAGAGGAGTTTTTTAACTGTGTTGTGATGTGAATTTGTTAATTGTAATTTAATTGTAATTTTATTAATTGGGTGCCTGGGACTGACCATGGCTCTGTTGTTGTGTAATTGCCGAATTTTTTTGCCAAGTTATTATTTATATGTATGACGTGCTATGTAATGTGATTTTTGATAGCAAATATATTATTCTTATTCTTCTATTCTATACACAGTGTGTCCCACTTAAGAGTGTAACACCTTCATATCTTCTTTATTTTCAGTCCAATTTTAGTAATTTTTTCTTTCAAATATAGAACACATATTGCTCTATTTACTGCCAAAAAAACAATTGCCTTCTTTAAATGCAAAGCACCTTGTGATGGCAAAATAAATGGCAAAAATCAAGAAATCACTTTAGGGATTTTTGTATTGAAAAATTTTACTATTAATAATTGTTCAGAATTGCTCAAAAACCCTAAATCCAGAATATCATGAAAATTAAAAAATATTGAAATTTTTTTCAAAAATAATTTTAGGTCCGTAAATATTATTTGCATAGGCAGCTGCGCTTAAAAAAAGTGTGCTATGGAAATTTTGTTTGAAATAAAACCTGAACTGTCAAAGTGCTTTGTCGTATTTAATTATTGTCTGAATAATAATGCTTATACTTGCCGAAAAGGTGAAAATAATAAGTTTAGTCGGTGACAGTGCGCGATCAGCAAGGTAAGCAGCTGAAGCACTTTGACAGTTCAGGTTTTATTTCAA
The DNA here is from genome assembly GCA_963966075.1 of Aphodius sticticus. Classification (NCBI taxonomy): domain Eukaryota; kingdom Metazoa; phylum Arthropoda; class Insecta; order Coleoptera; family Scarabaeidae; genus Aphodius; species Aphodius sticticus. The sequence goes on from OZ014506.1 coordinate 53,228,730, forward strand.
ACAAAGTTTCCACAGCACACTTTTTAAGCGCAGCTGCCTATGCAAATAATGTTTACGGACTTGGAATCATTTTTTGAATATTTTTTAATTTTCATGAAATTTTGGATTTAGGGTCTTTGGGCAATTTTGAACAATTATTACTAGTAAAATTTTTCGATAAAAAAATCCCTAAAGCGATTTCTTGATTTTTGCCATTTATTTTGCCATCACAAGGTGCTTTGCATGTTACGAAGACAATTGGTTTTTTTGGCAGTAATACAAT
>OZ014506.1:53229191-53323089 GCA_963966075.1 Aphodius sticticus
CTTCTCCGAGAAGCAGACCCTTCCCCCGATTCACCGATTTTCGTAAACTTCTTGCGCGGACTGTGTTAGACTTTTAGTCACTTTTATGATGACAAAAACTCAATTTGTTAAGCATTTTACGAATATGAAATTTCATTTGCATCCATTACTACTGAAGGTGATTAAAATAAGTAATAAGGATAGAATTACAAACTCGTAAATTTGAAAAATGTGTTGAGTGACATAAAAAAAATGAAGAAAATGCCACCTAAAATGTTAAAGCCAAACACGACGCCCAAATGAAAACCAATAGTTAGCAATGGTTTATCCAGATTCTTTAAAGATAACGCAATTAAATTTCTCATACCTGTGCAATGTTTTGTTTTGTTTTGACAAACGTACATCGCCACTGCTTTTTGAGTAAAAACACTATAACAGCAATGTTTCAAAATTTTACCCTGTATACAAAAAAATCAACCTGTATAAGATGGTATACAATCTCAACTATACTGATCAAAACTAAACTAATGTCTATACTCATTTCAATACACTTTCAATTCACATTAAGTTGACCAGATATCACAAATGCTAAACAGCCATACACAAAGTAACAACGATGGATTGAAATGTTCTGTTATTGCGATTATAGTATCCTCCCAATATAAACAAGTCGTTTGTTAAAGAAATATTTGAAGTGACTTAATGTTATTGGAAATACGCGTAAACGGAAAATTTGTACCGATTTTTTTTGCCCACCGTGTATAATGGCTATATTGTGCAATATTGTGACATTCTCAAATGTGGCTACCCCTTTGTGGGTAATCACATTAACGTCTTCGCATCTTCTTATGGGGCTGTAGCGGAGATTGTAGCTTCCCCGAGGGGATAAATACGCTCACAACGTTTTAACAATTGATTTATTTGTTGTACTACAAATGTGTGCTTCTTAATAATTGCTTCTTAATAACTAGTTCTTAATAACTACTTACAATACAAAATGGTTTCATCTTTTATAGTAGTTCTCCAAGGTACCGGGCGCTAGCCGACCTTCCTGGTGCCGGCTTATGTTTGTTGTTTTATCGTTGCACATTCCTAGAACAAGGTTCCCAAAACACAAACTAACCTCGCGACTGATTATGTTTTATGCTCTGAATGACCCTATGTGACACTCCCCTTTCTACAAAAAGACATTGCCCTCAATGTCAGTGACAATGGGATGACTGATGCAACAAACTGCGCCACCAAGAAGCTCGGAGGCCCTATTCCTTTGATATCTGGGACCACACTACAAAACATGCAGAAAACATGCACATTAAAAAAAATTACAACCTACTAACATAACTCTGAAAAAAAAAACAACGCATATACAAAAACATACAATACTTATTCTTCCATACTTCTATAAATACTTTTCATTTTCATACATACATAAATACATCAATACATTCATCCGCCTGTTTAAAATCTGTGTTCTGGTACTTATAGTCTCAATTATCCGCTCCTGATATTTTACGCGATTCCCCATTTCTCTTATATGCTTTTCAACTAAGTATTTTCCATAATTCTCCTATGTAATTATATCCTGATTAATTCCTCTGATTAATCAGTACCATTATCATTTCACAGCCGCCCAGGCCATGAAATCTGCAACCGTCATTATCCAAAATGTCGCTGCAGTCTCAAGAAACTTTTTAAAACATTCATAAAATTATCAGAGCAGAATTTTGTTACGATAAACACTGCCATAAGTTTGCACATTTCTTATTATTGTTGCATTCACACACCTAATTGTTTAATAACAAATATCTATTTTTGTTTGAAAACATTCATTCGATTCGCATAGTGGCGTTGGCGTCACATTGCATCACGTAGACTTGACCTCTATTTGTTGACTAGGCATTATTATACAAAATGTCTTTGCACTCTATTCTGCGAAAACGTATATCATAAAATAAATGTTTTCATTTTAGTAATGGTGTCCTACTTTTAAATTACTTAGCCTAGAATAATACGTTCTTTATCAAATTACTTTACCTACATGCACTTATAATAATTATACTGGATATGTCCGTACCTTAATTATACGATCTGACCATAGGTCGAGTACCTGACGTTGAGAAACCTTAATTTTTTCATCTTTACTCTCCTTCCTGTAGTCGTTCTGCCAGATTGTTACCGCTTGAACTCATGGAAATTGACATATTTCCAACTTCTTCTGGTTCTGTCGCCAGACAGGACACACCTCCATCTTACATTGAGATGAAAAATTCTTGTTGGTCGCTTCTTCTTCTTTGCCTTTCTGCTTGGTCGTTTCTTGTTCTTTCTTCTTTGTTGCGTATTCTTTCTCTTTCGTGGTCGCTCTCCTTCATAGACATAATCATTATTCGTCTAGCTTCTTCTTGTGGTGTTCCACCATTGGAGCTCTTGTTGCTGCGAGTGATGTCGTACTGCTCCAAGTGACCATCGGGATAACGGCGTGTCCACCATTGTGACATTAACAGATGTCGCTACCCCTTTGTGGGTAATCACATTAACGTCTTCGCATCTTCTTATGGGGCTGTAGCAGAGATGGTAGCTTCCCCGAGGGGATAAATACGCTCACAACGTTTTAACAATTGATTTATTTGTTGTACTACAAATGTGTGCTTCTTAATAACTGCTTCTTAATAACTACTTACAATACAAAATGGTTTCATCTTTTATAGTAGTTTTATAGTAGACCTTCCTGGTGCCGGCTTATGTTTGTTGTTTTATCGTTGCACATTCCTAGAACAAGGTTCCCAAAACACAAACTAACCTCGCGACTGATTATGTTTTATGCTCTGAATGACCCTATGTGACAATATCAAGGTATGTAAATGGAAAAAATCAAGAAATGATATTAGGGACTTTTCCCTAATCCCTAATTTCCCAAATTCCCTAAACCGGTCAGTTAAGTTCAAAGTTATAAACATCAAATAAAAGTAAAATAATATCCTAAAAAGAAGATATAAATTGTGCGGAGATTAAAATGGTGAAAAATAAAAGACAAATGAAAATAAACCATTAAAATATAAAAAGAAACACTACAATTCTGGTTAAACCGTAAATAAATGTGAAATAAATGTTATTAATTATAAAAAATAAAAGTAATGCATTTCTTTCGGCGCGATAAATATACAAACTGATTCATAACTCGAGGCGAGAGTAAAAACGGTAGATCTAATATTAATATGTGAAATAACGGGCTTTTCTCCATCGGTATTTGTTTCCGAGATTTTACACTTCAATACCTTGGGACCGCGGCAAATTCAAAATTTGTAAAATATCAGATTTAAATTGGAAAAAAAAATCATAGGTGTTTCGGGATTTACCGGCTACACAAGAGAATCAATACCGACCACAAATTCAAACGCAGTTGTTCAAAATATATAGCGATAATAGTCAAAGAAAATACCTTTATAATCAGCTCTTTGAAAAATAAATACATTGTGCAAAGTTTGAATGTATTTTTTTACTTTATCATACGCAGTATGTAAAGTATTGTAATCATGCCAAAAAAATTTTTTGAGATTTTAGCGGAAATATGTCTTTTTGGGTCCCCTGAACATTTTTGACCAAGGTACAAAAAAATGTCTGTGTGTGTGTGTGTATGTGTGTGTGTGTGTACCCGTTTTTGTGGAGACGATTCCGGAGAAACTACTAAAGGTATCGGGACAAAACTTCATATTTAGAAGTTTCATAACCAAACTTAGAGCTGAAAAGCTTTCTGTTGAAAAGGGTCCAAAGGAACTGGTGGTTTACTCATAGCATTTTTCGAAGATTTTGCAAATGAGCCGCTATTTGTGTAATGTCGTCAAAATAGTTAAATAATAAATTAAAGGAGAGGAAATTATCTATAATTTATGTATATGACATTTTTTGGTAGAATTTATAGTTTAGCTGCATGAGCAAATTCTATTTCATCGAGATCGGTCGTACTGCTTTAAAACTAGTAGCCAGGATATGTCAGATTTTTTGATTGTAATGACAGTAGCTAGTGTCAAACGCTAATGTTTTGAAAATACTACTGTCAATATAGGCTGTGTTCGGATATTGAACCCCGTTACACTTTTTGCACCCAATAACACGTAGGTGTCATTTGGACGGTGTACCCGGTGTCAACGGAGTACAATATCCGAACGCAGCTTTAATCGAGATATCTGTCTAGTTCTACTATTTTTATTTTAATGCAGACATAGCCGATCTCGATCAAATAGAATCTCATGCAGCTACACTATTAATTTTATATATAGTATGATAAAGTCATGTGCCTGGCCACATCAGATTTTTTATTATTCATAAATGCATTACAATCTAGTCATAATTGACTAATGAGTAACTTAATTCTAACTTATTTTACTAGTTTAACTTAGCCTAACAGGCACCCATCGATGTCTCTCAGTTGGTCCTGGTATACTTGGCACGTTTTTCTTGCGCACTACGTAGCACTGTCTCTGCTATTAGAACTAACACTTACAACTAGCACTTACTCTGCTTTTCCACTAACTCACATTCACACTAACTCAAAAGGCTTCTTTCTCTTGAGTCTTCGGATTAATTCGGTGTTGTCGAGGAGCTGGATGGCCTCAACGTTTACGTGATGGTGAAGCCTATCCTCGTGACTTCTTGCTACTTTTTGGATTTCTTTGCACACAAACTCCATTTTGAGGTCCTTGTGGAGATCGTCATTCCTGATGTACCAAGGCGCATTGACAATGCATCTCAATACTTTATTTTGAAAGGTCTGGACAATTTTAATGTTACTTTTTTTGGTGCACCCCAGAGTTGAGCACCATACGTCCACACGGGTTTTAGAATTTGCTGGTACAAGAGAAGCTTATTGTTTGGAGTTTTCTCGTCGTTTCTTCATTGCTGTTCCCAACAGCTAGGATAGCCGTGTCGTCTGCGAAAGTTGCGACAGTATTATTTTCTAGTGCTGGGAGGTCGCTGGTGTAGAGTAGGTAAAGGACCGGCCCTAAAACACTACCTTGCGGCACTCCTGCTTTTATTTCCTTAAGGACAGATCATGCATCCCCTTGTTTGACTCTAAAGTATCTCTCAGTCAGGTAAGATTTTAATAGTTGTGCAAACTGTTTCGGGAGGATACTTCCTAATTTATTGTTCAGTCCTTCATGCCAGACTTTATCAAAAGCCTGTGCCACATCTAGGAAGACTGCAGAACAAACCTTTTTTTCCTCTAACGCTTTTTCGATTATGTTGGTTATTCGGTGTATCTGGTCAATAGTAGAGTGCTTGTTGCGAAATCTGAACTGATGGTCTGGAACAAGATTTTTGCTCTCAATTATTGGCTTCAATCTATTGAGTAGCAATTTTCGAAGATTTTTGACATGATGGGCAGCAAGAGATAGGTCTATAAGACGTTGTTTCGTGTGGAGGTTTCCCAGGCTTCAGTATCATGATCACCTCTGCTACCTTCCACAGTTTGGGAACATACCCTAGTCTGAAGGCAGCATTGATAAGATTTGTAAGCTTAACTATGGCCTTCCTTGGAAGTTCTTTAAGTACCTCTCCAGTAATCAAGTCATAACCTGGGGCGTTTTTGCGATTAATGTCATTTTTGATTAAGTTCTGAACTTCTGTTGGTGTGGTAAGCATTATTGGCGTGCCATCTTGGTAATACTCTTCAATATGGATTTCTTCATCTTCTCCTTGATGAGGTTGAAATATGTTTTGTAAATGCTCAGAAAATCTTTGAGCGTTTTGTTCATTATTCCTTGCCCAGCTTCCATCAGGTTTTCTGATCGGTGGAATTTGAATTATCGGCCTTTTGCGCTTTTTGGTTGCCTTCCAGAGCGAATAGTATGATTCGCTGGTGTTGGATAGTTCCCTCAGGTAGGCGTTGATGGATTCATTTTTTAGTTCTTTAAGAGGAATCACTAGAGGTAGTAGCGTACTACAAAACAACACTACATAAAACCAAACATCCTGAGCTTAATTGTGTGTTAATAATCACGTGTAATACATTAAATTATAGATAAAGGTGTATTACACCGGGTACGAATGCCACTTTTTTTCATTTGCGTTGTTGTTTTGTTTTTTACCCTTGCTAAAGAAGCCAATAATTGGTAATTTTTGTTATTTTTTTTTTCAAATTCGAAACAAACCTCTAAAAAGCAATATTACAACATTTTGTATTGAGCCTTCATGAACTTGTGTAAAAAAATGACAACAAAATATGAATGTTGTAATGATTTAACCGTTGGTTTTTTGAATATGTGAATGAGACGAGAATAACATATTTTATAGTCGTACGGTGCAGCCATCTGTTGGATAAACACCACATCATTTTCTTCGACCAATCAAATTCAAATGGTACAGTCTGAAGCAGTAGCATGAATACGTAGCCAGGGGAATCACAAATATTGAGCAATTTCGGCCTAACAAAAATATTGATCGCACGTTGACACGGGAGGTGTAGCGGCGCGGCGGCGCGCCCGGCAAACGAAAGCCATACGAAAAATAAATTTTACCGTGCTGGTGCTACGTAGATAGCAACGACTCGCTTATAAATTAGGACAGCATGTTCTTGCGGAAGTGTATGTGATCAACATGAATTGTTGAATTTCGACCAAAATAGGCTAGAAACCGAATACGAGAAATAATTTTTTGCCGTCCTGATGGACGACTCTACGCAGACAGCAAAGAGCGAGTTATAAATTAGGAGCGCATGTTCCCGCGAGGGTTTATAGTGCAGTCCCCGTACGACACACGGAACGAAGAATAATCAACAACCGCAATACCTACTTACAATGTTACAACTACTAAATAATTAATAGGAGTTAAATAAATTATTACTAAGGAAATACAAGTAATTTAATTTTTAATCAGTCATTTATTTTTCGTCATAGAATTTCAAATATATTGGTATTTAGATTTAGAAAATAATATTAATACCAGACACTTGTCGCTTGGCAATGCATTCAGGGCAATCGCAATCTATGTAGGATGGTTGGCTTTAGTTCGACTTGTTGTACAACAGACGTAGAACAGACGCTAGAAATATGGGCAAATTAAAAAATCAGCTGCCTTTATGTGGCCCGCGTTCTAAAAAACTAATAACTTGCCAGAGTACCTGCGGTAAGTGTATATGTAGATATTATACGTGTAGTGTAATTCTTCGCTAATTAACTTCGCTAGTTACTTTGGGCAATACTCTCTTATAGGTGTAAGCGTGCCGGATTACCTTATATGGCAAAAAGCTTTTATAAAGGTGTAAAATATTTGAACATGTATCTATATAATATATAATAAATGACTTATACATATACTACAAAAATATTTTCTCATACCTACAATTGAAATTAACGTACGTATACTACCAAGTCTATACATAGCAATAATAATTTTGAGTAAAATTTCAAAATGCAGTATCCAACTGTATCTAGAATTAAAATAGGAATATTATATTTACTAACACCTACTTGCGTCAGCCGATAAAAATTTGAATTTTTATATGAGGTGTGTTCTACCTGAAAGTATCGATCTCTGCTAAGTAGTTCGAGATTGTTGATTCACAAAGAAAACGTTAAATGGATTTAAATAAGTATCTGAGTACGAATGCTTTCACGGCCAGAGTCATTTAAATTTAGATGATAAATAGTTACCGGTTTATGCCGTGAGTAAAAATTCATAATTACTGTCTTCGCGAACCATGCTGTTCGCTTCTTCGGAGCTAACTGATAATTAGTTACTAATTCTAATAATAAATGTAAAGCAATAAATGATTTATGTAAGAAAAGCTGTCTGTTTTACCAAAATTACAATTTTTTTCAACATACAAAAGGTAAAATGTTCAACCATAGTTAGTAGTAAAATAGGAATGTTATAATAAAGCAATTAATTAATTTGTATCACTGTATTGTTTTGTGGAATTGTATTTGTATTTAAAATATACAAGAAAAGCATTTCAGAACATGCGATAGTCACATACACAAAATTATTAGGAAACGGTTCGGCGCCAGTCGACACCGCACGGCCCCTTTGATCTTCGCCGCCAAAGAACGATACCGCGGTTCCCCTTTAATCTAATCAGTGCGTTGCTTGCATTTTCTGCGGAGTGTACAGTGGGCGCGGCTTGTTCCCTCCTCTCGCGCTTCAGTTTCGTCGAACTTTTGAGGCCGGTGACTAACATTTACTCTTAATATCTCTTCTGAGTTGTTGAGTGAGGTTGTTTAATCTCGTCTGGTCACGTGGTGCTCTAGTTTGGAACCATTTTCTTCTTGCCTTTCTTTTCTCAGACAGCAGATTTGTTATCTCTTTGGGGTAATTGTTTCCTTTTACTCTTCTTTGTCTGTCAGGGGTGTTCTCCCAGGCAGTTTGTTGCATATCATAAACAAGTTTTTCCAATTCTGATTCGAGTTGTTCTTCATTCCTTAGTGGTGTGTTCAGATTTATCCTTTCTTCGAGTGTCTGTCGAAAACTTTCCCAGGCAGTGTATTTATTTGTCAATGTTGGATGACTTTCCCTTTGAATAATATACTCACTCAGGGTCAAAAGTATTGGAGAGTGATCAGAGCTTAGGTCATGACATTCTTCTATCTGTAGGAAATTAACGCTAATGTTTTTAACTATATAGAAGTCTATTAGGTCTGGTACTTTTGCTGGGTCAGTTGGCCAATATGTTGGACTTCCAGTTGATATTGTTTGACAACTAAGTTCATTTGTTGCTTTCAGGAGTTCTCTACCTTTAGTTGTAGTCAACCTAGAGCCCCAGTAAGTATTCTTGGCGTTAAAGTCTCCTCCGACTATGAATCTGTTTCCCAGTTGTCTAAAGAAAGTTAAGTAATCATCTTTCTCTATTGAATGCCTAGGCGGACAATATAATCCTGCCACGATAAGCGGGTAATTCTTTGTTTGTATATTTACTGCTGTTGCTTGTATTTTTTCTGTCTCATATTTAAATTCTTCATGGTGCTTTATATTTTCTTTAATTATTACTGCACTTCATCCTTTAGCTGCGTTATCAGGGTGGATAGTGTGATATGTTTGAAATCCTTTAAATTTAATGAATGATTGTCTAGTGAAGTGAGTTTCAGAAATGAGACACACGTCCACGTTTTCAGTGTCAAGGATTGCCTGCAGTTCCTGTTGATGTTGCAGTAATCCGTTGGCATTCCAAGCCATTATTTTGAGTGTACTATTCATTTTGATTTTGTTTTAGGAACAGCTCCCTGTGATTTGTGTTCTAATTTTTTTATTCGCTCATCAAACGTAGTGATAAATGCTTCTTGTTTATTTAGTTTTCCTAGTATGATCTGTAGAGTTTGGCTAATGTTACCGTTATTTTCTTGAGGTTCGGTCCTTTGGTTATTATTTTCTTTTTGAATGACGTGGGCGTACGTTCTCATGTCAGTCACTTTTGAAATCTGTCTTTCTGGTCTTCTTTGTTGAGCGTTTTCTCGTTGACCTTGCGGGGCCCTAGAGTGTTTGGTCTTCATATTTTGATTTTTTATTTTTTGTAGTTCTATAGCTACGCCACATCCTCGATAATTAGCTGGATGTGCTCCTCCGCAATGCCAACATTTAGCATCCACATCGTTTGCTTTCTTGCAATCGTTCGTGAGATGCTTTCCTGCACATTTAACACACCTCGGGGGTCTGTTACAGTATCGTTGAGTGTGCCCATACGCTTGACACCTTTTGCATTGTGGGATTAATTTGGATTTTCTTAGCGGTTCGATGCTTACTTTGTAGCCCATTATATTGGTTATATTATGAATTTTATTTATGTCTTCTTCTGCGTCAAAAGTAAGTATAAACATGTCGAGAGCTTCTTTATTCCTCCAGGAATAAAGAAGTTTCTCGACTTCTTTAAAGAATTTTATTAACGCCTGCTGCCTTATATCTTTGTGTTACTAGGTTCTTCACAATTTTGTCAGGTTATTATTGACACGTATGATGCAAGTTTTTAGCCATGACTTTAATTGGCCTATCTTGTTTGTTCTTATATGAGTGCCAAACGTGGTCCTCTTTTCTCAGTATGTCTGTCACTGTTTTGTAGAGCTCTTTGTCAACTACGTTTACCTTAATACACTCTTTACTCATGATTTTTGTGGTAAAATTTTTTGTTTGAATCTGTTCGCCAATTTTTTCGTAAAACGATTCATTATTTTTAATTCCATCCACTATTATTGGGGGAGGGGCTGGAACTTTTTTTGCATTTGATTGTATAGTTATTGAGCCTGTTTGTCGAAGCTGAGGTGGACTCAATGAAGTATTCATCTTTCTTTTCTTATTATTTTTGCTTTTAACTCTTGCCCATTCAGTTTCTTTTGCCAATTCTTCCTCGTCAGTACAGTACTCTTTCTGAGGTTGTTCTGGTTGAGAAACTGAAGTTTGAACAATTTTTGCTTTTAGTTCACCAACTTCATTACTCAATAATTGCATTTGTTCATTGAGTTTTTGGATGACATCATTCAATGATTGATTTTCCTCTTGACATTTTTTTAAAGCGGCATATAAACCGTACTCGTTTGGTGTTGTAATAGTTATTTCCTGACCTTGCACATTTTTCTGGGACATTGTTATTACTGTTGTAAAAACTATCTGGATTTGTTCCACGAGCGAACGACCTGGGGGTCGACCTTCAAAAGTAGGACCAGCCAGCATGCACGCTCGTATCGGTGATAGCCGCGTGAAACATCTTCAAACTGACGCTCGCAACTACAGTTCACGATTTGTTTTTCACAAGGTGGGCTACTCTTCGGTTCGAGGTGGGGACCGCGATGCGTATAGCTGCAACACGTGGGCGAAAGTTTCTCCCGCTTGAGCCTGCATCACCGCTATTTCAATCAAGCTTACCAATGTGCGGGTAAAAATTACTCGAAAATCGGGTATGTGCGGTGTGCTGGCGGGTAAAATATAATTGCGGGTAAAACTGGATATTCTGCCTATTTTATGAATTATGGCATTATTTGCAACATTTAGAGCTGTTAAATTTTGGTCCGTTGACGCTCCTGCAATTAGTTTAGTTCACATTTCTGACTTTACTACATGGCTGAGATGGCGCTGTGTACGGTTTTAAACTTGAATTCTCGGTGGTCGTTCTTTTAATTTCAAACGTCAGTTTATATTTTGTTTTATTTTTGAAATTCCCGTTGTTTTGTCATTGGTATGTGTTTAAACTGTTTGTGAGTTATTTGTTAGCTAGCTATTAGAAAGGGAATAAAAAATGGTTAGTTAAAGGTCTATTGGCCTAATTTGTACGTTCAAAAATTTGAAAGTTTTTCTTGTACTTCCATTTTCACATGCTAGCGTGGAACGCATATTCATCAGTCACTTCATTTTGATCAAAACGGATACAAGAAGTAAATTATATACGGAAACAGGCGTATATTCTGTATTATATAGATACTAACAAAGGTGTCTAGGATGCTGGAGGCTTTTTAAATTTTCAACTGAATAAACAAATGCTATATATAACTTAGGTATATCTTCTATCGTATGATAAAAAATACATAATTCGAGATATAATTATTAAGAAGTTTTAACTAATTATATTGTTATATTGAAAATATGCGGCCGATTTCACAATATGGAATTATATAAGTATTTATTGGGGGCCCCACCCACTAAACTAAAAGAATAAAAAAAGATAATGTAGGTAGCACATAAATATTTTTTTATAAACAGTTTTATAATAATAAGAATTCTATCTATATACTGTTTATAATGTTTATAAATAATAAAAAATATCCTGGATATTTTCATGTAGTTTTTATAAATTTGTTTTGCAAATTATAGAATGTGCAAATTAATTTATTATCTTCAAAATGAAATTTTTAAAGCAAATGTTTAACTGAAATTAGGAATAAGGCATTTAGGCGCTCTTGTCCCATTACATCCCACTTTTGATTTTTATTAAGATAACGCTAAAATTGAAATCAGCAACCAAATATACTTTATGACTTTTAATAAGATTTACACCAGAATTGCAGAATGTTCAGATATTTTCATTCAAATAATAAGACAATATGAAATATATCCGGCTCAATTCTGTCGAGTCTAGGTGAGAGTTTAAGAATATTGCTGGCTATGTTATAGTCTTCTTGCAATCAATTAAAAAAATCGTTATCACCACACTTGAAAGTATCGATCCGGATTTTTTTTTAATTATTAGCAAAGGTTTGAAGGTCACGTTAACGTATATTTTTAAGAGGAATCATTAGAGATAGTACGTCCTACAAACCAAGCATCCATAGTGAGCTTAATTTTGAATCAATTCTCACATGGTATACATCAAATTATAGACAAAGGTGTTGTGGTAATGTGATTTTTTTACAATTTATAGCGAATCAATCCAATGTCGTAAATCTTGACCGAAAATTTGAATATTGATGAATTCGAGGAAAAAAAACAGTACTAAGTTCCATAGAAAACAAAATACTATTCCATTTGGAAAAAGTAACCTCTAGTTTGCTAATATCGCACCAAGCCCGAATTATGTAGTAACTAATTTTCATGTAAAACTACAATGAAAAAAGTTTATTATTCCTTTCTTAATTTAAACACATTGTATTATATACATTTATTGTATTAATAATAATATCATTAAAGGGCGAATCATTAATTAAGATAGATGAGAAACATACCATATATGACATTTTTGAACTAGGAATTAGAATAAAAAACTACTATCTATAATATAATTTGTATAGTAAAATATTTGTTTTTATATATAATTTTTAATATACTATATTATAATATTAATTATTAATTCATTAACAACCACAATATTTGTAATGTGAAAAAATTTGCCAAATGACAAGGTAATATTAACTATATTGTTCAATCACTAATTATCCCACAGATGTCGATAATATTAAATGATGTTTATCTAATAATGTTCTTGCAAGTATACCAATTTTGTAATGTATATTATAACAAATCTGTTTTACACCAAAAAGTACTGTATACAACAGATACCAAACTTGTGTGACACCAGTCATAATTTAATTATTTACAGTTTGATTGATTATATTATTGTTGACAACTTAATTTATTTAAAATAGTCGTTCTAGATGTGATTTATACAGCATAGAAATTAATACGTTTTTTCGATTATTAATGTACATACTTATATTCATTTATTTTCTAATTATTAATTTAATATAGTATTATTTAATTATTAATATAATAATTATATTTGTTGCTTATAACCTAAAGTAAAGGCAGTATTGGCGGAATTACTATTCAAGAATCTTGCGAGCCGGCGAGCGTCAGTGATCACATTGCATCGACTGGGGTACCCAGGGAGTCGATCTTCAAAGGTAGGACCGTGAGCGTGCACGCTCGCGGGAACTATCGAGGATCCGACGATGAGCTATCGAGAGGGCAGCAAATTGGTAAATTCGGCAACGCTATCCCGTCTGCCGGACCAATCACGATGCTAGTAAGCAACCGACAACGTCGCAAATTTCGCGGGAGCTGAAGTTGTAGTCGTGATGCCGTATCTTCAAACTCGTGGATAGCTCGTATCGGTCACCGCGCGGGTATTTTTCGCTCAAAGACAACGACAGGGGCTCGATCTTCAAAAGTAGGACCAGCCAGCATGCACGCTCGTATCGGCGATAGCCGCGTGAAACAGTATCTTCAAACTGACGCTCGCAACTACAGTTCACGGTTTGTTTTTCACAAGGTGGCTACTCTTCGGTTCGAGGTGGGGACCGCGATGCGTATAGCTGCAACACGTGGGCGAAAGTTTCTCCCGCTTGAGCCTGCATCACCGCTATTTCAATCAGGCGTACCAATGTGCGGGTAAAAATTACTCGAAAATCGGGTATGTGCGGTGTGCTGGCGGGTAAAATATAATTGCGGGTAAAACTGGATATTCTGCCTATTTTATGATTTATGGAATTATTTGCAACATTTAGAGCTGTTAAATTTTGGTCCGATGACGCTCCTGCAATTAGTTTAGTTCACATTTCTGACTTTACTACATGGCTGAGATGGCGCTGTGTACGGTTTTAAACTTGAATTCTCGGTGGTCGTTCTTTTAATTTCAAACAACGTCAGTTTATATTTTGTTTTATTTTTGAAATTCCCGTTGTTTTGTCATTGGTATGTGTTTAAACTGTTTGTGAGTTATTTGTTAGCTAGCTATTAGAAAGGGAATAAAAAATGGTTAGTTAAAGGTCTATTGGCCTAATTTGTACGTTCAAAAATTTGAAAGTTTTTCTTGTACTTCCATTTTCACATGCTAGCGTGGAACGCATATTCATCAGTCACTTCATTTTGATCAAAACGGATACAAGAAGTAAATTATATCTTCTATCGTATGATAAAAAATACATAATTCCAGATATAATTATTAAGAAGTTTTAACTAATTATATTGTTATATTGAAAATATGCGGCCGATTTCACAATATGGAATTATATAAGTATTTATTGGGGGCCCCACCCACTAAACTAAAAGAATAAAAGAAGATAATGTAGGTAGCACATAAATATTTTTTTATAAACAGTTTTATAATAATAAGAATTCTATCTATATACTGTTTATAATGTTTATAAATAATAAAAAATATCCTGGATATTTTCATGTAGTTTTTATAAATTTGTTTTGCAAATTATAGAATGTGCAAATTAATTTATTATCTTCAAAATGAAATTTTTAAAGCAAATGTTTAACTGAAATTAGGAATAAGGCATTTAGGCGCTCTTGTCCCATTACAGCCCACTTTTGATTTTTTATTAAGATAACGCTAAAATTGAAATCAGCAACCAAATATACTTTATGACTTTTAATAAGATTTACACCAGAATTGCAGAATGTTCAGATATTTTCATTCAAATAATAAGACAATATGAAATATATCCGGCTCAATTCTGTCGAGTCTGGGTGAGAGTTTAAGAATATTGCTGGCTATGTTATAGTCTTCTTGCAATCAATTAAAAAAATCGTTATCACCACACTTGAAAGAATCGATCCGGATTTTTTTTTAATTATTAGCAAAGGTTCAAAGGTCACGTTAACGTATATTTTTAAGAGGAATAATTAGAGATAGTACGTCCTACAAACCAAGCATCCATAGTGAGCTTAATTTTGAATCAATTCTCACATGGTATACATCAAATTATAGACAAAGGTGTTGTGGTAATGTGATTTTTTTACAATTTATAGCGAATCAATCCAATGTCGTAAATCTTGACCGAAAATTTGAATATTGATGAATTCGAGGAAAAAAAAACAGTACTAAGTTCCATAGAAAACAAAATACTATTCCATTTGGAAAAAGTAACCTCTAGTTTGCTAATATCGCACCAAGCCCGAATTATGTAGTAACTAATTTTCATGTAAAACTACAATGAAAAAAGTTTATTATTCCTTTCTTAATTTAAACACATTGTATTGTATACATTTATTGTATTAATAATAATATCATTAAATTAAATTAAGTTCAACAATAATATAATCAATCAAACTGTAAATAATTAAATTATGACTGGTGTCACACAAGTTTGGTATCTGTTGTATACAGTACTTTTTGGTGTAAAACAGATATGTTATAATATACATTACAAAATTGGTATACTTGCAAGAACATTATTAGATAAATATCATTTGATATTATCGACATCTGTTGGATAATTAGTGATTGAACAATATAATTAATATTACCTTGTCATTTGGAAAATTTTTTCACATTACAAATATTGTGGTTGTTAATGAATTAATAATTAATATTATAATATAGTATATTAAAAATTATATATAAAAACAAATATTTTACTATACAAATTATATAGATAGTTATATAGATAGTAGTTTTTTATTCTAATTCCTAGTTAAAAAATGTCATATATGGTATGTTTCTCATCTATCTTAATTAATGATTCGCCCTTTAATGATATTATTATTAATACAATAAATGTATATAATACAATGTGTTTAAATTAAGAAAGGAATAATAAACTTTTTTCATTGCAATTTTACATGAAAATTAGTTACTACATAATTCGGGCTTGTTGCGATATTAGCAAACTAGAGGTTACTTTTTCCAAATGGAATAGTATTTTGTTTTCTATGGAACTTAGTACTGTTTTTTTTCTCGAATTCATTAATATTCAAATTTTCGGTCAAGATTTACGACATTGGATTGATTCGCTATAAATTGTAAAAAAATCACATTACCACAACACCTTTGTCTATAATTTGATGTATACCGTGTGAGAATTGATTCAAAATTAAGCTCACTATGGATGCTTGGTTTGTAGGACGTACTATCTCTAATGATTCCTCTTAAAAATATACGTTAACGTGACCTTTGAACCTTTGCTAATAATTAAAAAAAAATTAAAAAAAAATCCTGCTCAATACTTTCAAGTGTGGTGATAACGATTTTTTTAATTGATTGCTAGAAGACTATAACATAGCCAGCAATATTCTTAAACTCTCACCTAGACTCGACAGAATTGAGCCGGATTTATTTCGTATTGTCTTATTATTTGAATGAAAATATCTGAACATTCTGCAATTCTGGTGTAAATCTTATTAAAAGTCATAAAGTATATTTGGTTGCTGATTTCAATTTTAGCGTTATCTTAATAAAAAATCAAAAGTGGGCTGTAATGGGACAAGAGCGCCTAAATGCCTTATTCCTAATTTCAGTTAAACATTTGCTTTAAAAATTTAATTTTGAAGATAATAAATTAATTTGCACATTCTATAATTTGCAAAACAAATTTATAAAAACTACATGAAAATATCCAGGATATTTTTTATTATTTATAAACCATTATAAACAGTATATAGATAGAATTCTTATTATTATAAAACTGTTTATAAAAAAATATTTATGTGCTACCTACATTATCTTTTTTTATTGTTTTAGTTTAGTGGGTGGGGCCCCCAATAAATACTTATATAATTCAATATTGTGAAATCGGCCGCATATTTTCGATATAACAATATAATTAGTTAAAACTTCTTAATAATTATATCTCGAATTATGTATTTTTTATCATACGATAGAAGATATACCTAAGTTATATATAAACCGTATCTCCAACAGAAAGAAAGAGAAATAACATTTAAACCAACCATTTCAGTCTGTAATGGTTGCCCAGTACCTAATACCAATTTCAACGACTTTATGCATTCTTTGTGCCCGTGGTTATTGCGCACGCGTGGTGATCACGTGGTATACTGGTATTGCTGTATTGCATTCGGTTTGTTGTGACTGGCACGCGTCTGTCCGCCATTGTTTTAGTTTTTGTGAATCGTGAATGTTGTACTTAAAGTTGAAATATTGTATTGAAATCAGGCTTGCCAATATTGCACCACTGTAATTTCCGACAGCAAACATTAAAATCCCCTCTTTTACCCGTTCTCCCGGTCCTAATATCCCAACATTTCCCCGACCACTCTTGAACGATGAACAAAAAAGAAGGTTGATAATTCATTTCCTTTATTCGTTATAAAATATAACCATAATAAACAGTTTTTATTTTTCCATACATTTTCCTATAGCATTTGTTTAGTCAGTTGAAAATTTAAAAAGCCTCCAGCATCCTAGACACCTTTGTTAGTATCTATATAATACAGAATATACGCCTGTTTCCGTATATAATTTACTTCTTGTATCCGTTTAGTTCAAAATGAAGTGATTGATGAATATGCGTTCCACGCTAGCATGTGAAAATGGAAGTACAAGAAAAACTTTCCAACTTTTGAACGTACAAATTAGGCCAATAGGCCTTTAACTAACCATTTTTTAGCTAGCTAACAAATAACTCACAAACAGTTTAAACACATACCAATGACAAAACAACGGGAATTTCAAAAATAAAACAAAATATAAACTGACGTTGTTTGAAATTAAAAGAACGACCACCGAGAATTCAAGTTTAAAACCGTACACAGCGCCATCTCAGTCATTAAGTAAAGTCAGAAATGTGAACTAAACTAATTGCAAGAGCGTCACCGGACCAAAATTTAACAGCTCTAAATGTTGCAAATAATTCCATAATTCATAAAATAGGCAGAATATCCAGTTTTACCCGCAATTATATTTTACCCGCCAGCACACCGCACATACCCGATTTTCGAGTAATTTTTACCCGCACATTGGTAAGCCTGATTGAAATAGCGGTGATGCAGGCTCAAGCGGGAGAAACTTTCGCCCACGTGTTGCAGCTATACGCATCGCGGTCCCCACCTCGAACCGAAGAGTAGCCACCTTGTGAAAAACAAACCGTGAACTGTAGTTGCGAGCGTCAGTTTGAAGATACTGTTTCACGCGGCTATCGCCGATACGAGCGTGCATGCTGGCTGGTCCTACTTTTGAAGATCGACCCCCTGTCGCTGTCTTTGAGCGAAAAATACCCGCGCGGTGACCGATACGAGCTATCCACGAGTTTGAAGATACGGCATCACGACTACAACTTCAGCTCCCGCGAAATTTGCGACGTTGTCGGTTGCTTACTAGCATCGTGATTGGTGCGGCAGACGGGATAGCGTTGCCGCATTTACCAATTTGCTGCCCTCTCGATAGCTCATCGTCGGATCCTCGATAGTTCCTGCGAGCGTGCACGCTCACGGTCCTACCTTTGAAGATCGACCCGGTGTCCAGTGTCACTCGCGGAACTCAAATTTCGATTGCGTAGCACTCACGTATCACTGACCGCGAAAAACACGACTACACTGTTCAAAGTTCCTGATAGTACTGAATGTATAATATAATAATTAAGCCCCACAGCTCGGCGGTAACATATTAATTGAGGTCCAATCGACGAAGTCCGCAAGAGTACTGAGAATGCGGTCGCTCGCAATTCGCCATCTCGATCTCAGGTCGATTCAGTGTTACGCGCAAACTTATAAAACACTTTACTCAATGGTATTACAGTCATTTCTTAACCTTTTGGACATTTCTCGGAAATGGTCAAGTTTTAATTACACGCTATTGTTCTTCTTATTAAATAAGATGCTCACTCATGTTTTCAAATACTTGGGACGCGGAATGGATCACCCACCATATACCCATCATACACACACCATATACGTTGTTACTCTTACGTGCTTTTGACGTGTTTTCAGAAGTATAACTTGGAAATACCAACTCGTACTTAAAGGATGTATAGATATTGTATAGACTTTTTATGTAGAGAATTAAAAGATATAGCAATTTCCTAAAACATCCATTGTCGTCCGATTAATAGAAAGCAAGATATTGTTGAAAGATTCAAGTCGGTCATCTTCGACCTCGGTACCCAAATACCGATATCGATGTGGACTATATAGACGTTATTTGTAATGCCCAATCAAATGCTTTATTTGTTTAAATTCACTAGGCAAGACGCATTAGTTTACTATTCCCGTATTTTTAGTTGGAAAATTTGCGTTTAGACCTTATGGCGGATAATTTGAGTGTGCCGTAATGAAAATAGGCAAATTTGATTGTCTATAAATTTTTTAACGTCTCCTTTTGTTTATTAGTTGAACGCTGTCATAAAACTTTAGCTAGAACTATCACCTGTATACATTAATTATAAAACTTTAAGTCATATTTTTTAAAACAAATGCCATTCGGAAAGCGTTATTTCGTATTTTGGTTTTCTGAGAGTCTGGTATTTCTCCTTGGCTCGCGTTATGAATTATCCTGTATTTGTACTTTTTATCTGATTTTTTTTACAATTGAACTCATTCTGATCTACCTATTGCTAAGAAACAATTTATATTACATAATTTTAAAATTATAAGTTTATGAATAAAAAACACGCTAAGCTAGTAAAATAATAGCCATTTAAAAATCATTAATCATTAAACTGAACAATATACTGCACACTGCAGTATAGTACAATATAATATAGAAAGTACATTACCGTAGACTCTCCTACAACGGTTTAATATAACGCGTTTTCATAAAACGCGTTTTCATAAAACGCGTTATAGGAATTTGAGGATCGCAAATTTTGACGCATGCGCGTTGTACGAGAATCGCTAAATTTTTAGCGCGTTTGTAGTATTTCGCGTTGTAGGAACCGCGTTATAGGAGAGTCTACTGTAGTATATAGTACATTAGTATAATATATAATATACCTAGTACATTTATAAAGTAAATTTATTTATAGTACATTTACAGCTATGTTAAAAGTATATGGAGTTACATATTATGTAACCGTACAAATCTATAAATCAAAATTATGATAATTAAGTCAAGTGCACAAAACATTTAGGTATTTATAGTTTTATTTAGAAAATCTGGCAAATCGGTTTTTACACAAATGTTTTTACAAGTTTTTATATTGGCCTGCCACTTTTGTGCCCCCCTGTAACTCGTGCGCCTGGAGCAGTTTGCTCCAACTGCTCCCTTGTAGCTACGCCACTGTTTCAAGGCATGGAACCCCTATTTGAAAATGGTCAAAAGACGCAATCGGTAAACAAAAACTAAACTCCGAATAGACATGCAATAAAACATGTGAATTCTCAGGGTGTTTTTAAGTAGTGGAAATGTTTTCACGTTTTTTTTTATTCACATAAAGTGTAAAGTAAGAAAACCTATTTTTTACAATATATGTTTAAGGAAAACCAGTAATAATATAATGTATTCCTTTTACAGCCATGAATGCTTTTGCGGGAACACAGAACCTTCTGCTTCTGCAAAACTGCCTGACTCATCTTGCAACATGAAATGTCCTGGTGACCCACACCTCACCTGTGGGGGCCACTTTGCCATCAACGTGTACCAAACAGGAATAAAAGGTACACATGACAAAACAAAATTGTTTCACCAGTTTTGCTATTAAATGCAAATATTCTTCGTAAATGTTTTAACATGAGGACAAGATTAGCTGAGGTGCGCTAATCTTGTTCACCTGTCACTTATTGTTTATAATTGCACTATACTATCTTTTTTAAATATTATAATAAAAAGAAAAGACTAGTGTGCTCGGTACATATATGGTACGACCCATAACTCTCTGGGTATGTTGGTAAAGGTCCATAATGCAAAAATTTGGTAAAGGAAAGGAGTTAATTAAAACGTCTTAATGATGATGATCTGAGGATCAAAACCGGTACCAAAGTAAATTATTTATTTGTGCAAAATTAAGAGGTTTTAATTAACTCCTTTCCTTCTCTGGGTATGGTTTATTTGTTAAGTTTAGGAGCCCCTGTTCGCATCCCATCTGTTTCGGCTGAGTATACTGGAATCACCATGATGCAACTGTGGCCAAATTGGGGACTTGAATTATTTGCTTTGCCATTGCACTGATTATGAAGCATTTAGGGCGCAGTTTCTGGATAATATGGTAAAACTGGGATTGCAGGCTCCTTATAGTCTCACATTCCTTTTGACTACAAATCATTATAGGCAGTGGCGGACTGGGTCCAAAAATATTGGTTGCCAAGAAGCTAAGGGGGGCCCACCATTTTTTTGTTTATGCTGCCGGTATATAAATATATACAGGTGTCCCACTTTTTTCCCCGAAAATTATTTTTTGAAAGCAAATGTCATTCTGAATAAATTTTTCATTTCATTCATTTTATTAATTTTTTTTCTATAAAACGAATATCATTTTGAGTAAAAAGTATCATATGGACTTATTGGTTTTCTCAATTACTTAAGAAGTTGCCGCCTGTTAAAATACGGTTTTGTTAATAACTCAAACGGTTGTAACTTTGACATAAATTGAAAAAATAATAAGTCCATATGAAACGTTTTACTCAGTATCTCATTTACTATACGGAAGAAAAATTGCGGGGAAAAAATTAATAATGAAAGAGTTACAAAGAAAAACTTACAAAAATATTATGAACTAGAATCTGAAAAATAAGAAATAGAACGAATAAATACAATATATAAGATCGATAAATCAGCTTTACTAAAATGTATAACTCGGTGGTCTATCGTCAACAGCTAAAAAGTTATTAAGCATCTAATGTGACATTTGTAACTTATGCACCATATTCATAAATTAATATTAAATATCCAGATTGTTCGACGAAATTCAACAATCTCTCAATTAGAATAATTTCTTCTTTTTCTTCTTTTCATGCAGCAGCTTTTAGTAATAGCATTCTGCAATTTTGATTTATACAAACGTATAATTTGTGATATTTATTTTCTTCAAAAAATTAGTAATTTATATATCACTCTAAAATTGTTTAAATAATATTATCAATGACATTAAATTGTTCATGGTGGTCCAACGCTTTGACAAACTAGATCGCCTGATTTAATCGAGTTTGATTTGTTACTCTATAGACATATTGAGGAAGAAATTTATGGGAATATTACAACTACTATAGCGAACATAGTAATAAGGAGGCGTCAAAATATTTTTGTGGAAACCATGGAAAATGTAATATTTCCACCGAGAATGTGAAGCAAGACTGATACGCATTGACCTGACAGGGTTGATATGTGCACTCTTGGCAATCGTACTGACATAATTATTATTTATTCAGTTTACAATTATCCATTTATTTAATTATTTATACTTATGAGAGTACAGAAATGTTAGGATTTCTGAAGAACACCACATTGCTACCAAAGCACTGCTTGTTTTTGTTATCAGTAGTAACTGGTAACATCCTCATAAACTTGTCCCTTAACATACATATACATATAACTTGTCCCGAAATAAATAAATTAATCTGGCGATTTAGCTGGCTAAGGCGTTAGACCAATACAACCAACCCAAGGATCTATTAAAATTCTTTAAATTGTTTAGAACATTACGTAAATAAATAAAAATTTTAAATAAGTTTCGACTGGTACTAATAAAACTAATTCTTGGATGATCATAAATTGCTCGTTTGTGTGTAGCAGTTTGCAATGACTAAATTTTGCTGCAGAAGAATCATTACATTTGTGCGATTGCTGAATTTCGTCGTGGCAACTAGATAAGTCATATTAATTTATGAAATATTTTTTGTATGCGTATAAATGTTAAATTAGATGCTTAATAACTTTTTAGCTGTTGACGATAGACTTACCGACTTAGACATTTTAGGAAAGTTGATTTATCGATCTTTCGAAGTATGTCAAGATATACAGGGTGTCCCATTTAAAATTCATGTTATTTGCCATTTAGCAAATCTCCAGTTATTCCGATAAGTCATTTAGAATTTAATTTATTTAGCAAATGAATAATAACTATAAAAAAAGGCGATACTTTTACTATCCAAAATGAGTTCTTTTATTTCTTTATTCTTGTTAGTTACCTTAGAATAATTTTGAAAATGCTCATTTTTGACAATCCTTTCACAATATTGAGATATTGAGGAAACAGTTGATAACAGCCTAATACAAGTTGAAGTCAAAACAATTAGGCTAAAAATCTTCATCAAAAATTGCAATAATATACCTAGTGTTCCATTTAAACAAACATAAGTTTGTTGGTACGTTGTTGTGGGACACCTGTCAACATGAAAATATTTTCTGGCTGTAGGGCGAATGATTATCTATAACTTTTATAACACCCTGTACATCAATTTTATGATATCTTCAAAAGTGAAAAAGGTATATTACTTTTTATATCATTGAGCAACACAAAAATGCGCAACTTTGTTTCTAATTTATTTTGTATTTTTTTTAATTTACGTATTTTATACTATAAATAAATTTGATTTTATTTTTATTGCATGTATAAAAGAACATTCTGTATAAGTGATTCATTTTTGTACCCTAGTAAAATTTTATTTATTTGATTTATTTTGGTCCACAATGTTTTCCTGTATATCAATTATCCGATTTAAGTTTTAATTTTGTACATCATAGCATTGACTTTTTTATTTTTAATTTTTCTTGGTAAAAACTACCACGTCATGCCATAACAATTCTGTACTTTGTGACGTATTGGTATTTCAATTTCGGATGAATAATATTTTTGCCAAAACCCGGTCAACCAAATTTAAAAAAAAACTTGTTTTTTATGAAAGATAAACGTCCAGTAAAAAGTTTCAAGTTCAAATAGTAATACATTTTAACAAGTTCTCTTAACAAGGGCCTTTTGGAGAATTTTTATTGTTCCCCAAAGTGGGTTTCTTATTGGTTCTTATTTATTGCCAAACATAAAAATAAATTCTTAAGGCGGTGTCGTGCAAGTTTCAGTATAAACAAATATCTTATTAATATTTGCAACATATTGTCTTAAGGGGGGGGCCACTGAAGGGTGGGGCCACTTGCCATCGGGCAACCTGGCACCACCTGGCCAGTCCGCCACTGATTATAGGGTTTATAAACCTGTAGACTTTTTTTATGTGCATAGGAACGATATATTTCAGGGTTTTGGGTACTATGTAATTCCTTTATATTTTTATTTCCTTGAACCTCCTTCATTTGCCGTTCCGAGGGATATTTTCGGCTTGTGTATGGAGGGCTAATCCACCCGTACGAGACAACTTTTACTGTATGTGATAGATTGATTGTTTGTAATTTCCAACATATGTGCCACAGGGTATATTTAAAATAAAGTGAGGGAAGACAAAGGCTGTGTCTTGTGTCAGAAAGGGGTATATCTTGGCTCAAGCACCAATTTTACCCCATAACAAGAAGAAGAAGTTTAGGAGCATGTATTTGTATTTGGTTATCATAATTCGTTTTGTCTCTTTATATTTCTAGTTCTTAAGGGCCGTTTACATGCTCCGTCATTAGGGTGGACCTTAGTTACTCTAAACGAATTTCTTCTTTACAAAATTAGATGCACGCCACCCCTGGAAATTGTTCCACATGCTGAAAAACTAATTCCCTCCGGATTTTAAGTGGATCGGACCATTGTCCGTGAGCCACAAGCTTTGATTATTCAACAAAAATAAACTTTACCAAAGATGAAAATAAAAAAAGTTATGTAAAACTTTTTTTCATGATTCTCGCACTGTCACAGGAAATCTATTCACATGCAAAATTTCGTGTGAAGTATGCAAAATATCGATTACTAGATTTGAACGTGACAAACAAGAAGTAAAATGTAGATAAGCGTAGTAACGGACGCATTTTTTAATCGGACAATCAATGTCCATGACAAATACGAACAAGATGGCGTTGCAAAAATTATGGAAAAGCCACTACCGGATTTTTGTTTTTGTTTAAAAAAAACGGGGCATGTGTCGTAAACTAATGCCCGCATCGACAAACTAACTGAAAATTTCTTCCCTGCACTAAGGCCACTTGTCCGCTTTGAAGAATACCAACAAGATGTCGTTGTAAAAATTGCCAAAATGCACTACTAAGCAAATTTTTGGTTAAATTTAAAAATGGTATAGATCTAGTAAAGTAAGGCCTGTATCGGAAAACAAATAGGAAGATGTTATTCTAATGCTATAAGTATTCTAACAAAAACTTAAATATTTATGTTTTGGATACCTAGTTTGGTATTAATACTGAATCTTTTAAAGAAATATTATTCTTATATATTATCAAATATAAGTCCGTGGCGGTATTGCAGCACTGCACAGGGGTGCGAATCTACGCTTCAATATACAGAGGAATTATAACTCGAGGAAATATGAATATATCAGATAACTTAAGGGGGGATTCCGGTTTTTTCCTCTAAAATTACCACCTTTTTTAGAATTTTGTATTTGCGAGACTATGCAATAAATTGATTCCAAATTTGGCACAAATATTTATTAGCTTTTCAAGAATTTATAAAAAAAAAAATAATACAGAAATATGATGAATCACGCTCACTAGCCACCCGCGACCATGACACTGCGCGAAGATCCGCGGTCACTGGTTGGCATGATTGGGCCACTGCAGGTGATCTGAAATAAAAATCTCGAATAGCGGCCTACTTAATACATAAGTAGTTATCGTTTGATGAACCAGAAAATAAAAATATTTATATTTGAGGAAATGGTGGCTTCTTAAACTCAAAATATCGATTTTTCTCAAAAAAATTGACAATGTTTTCTCTATAAAAGGAAAAGTACATAACTTATTGCATTTCTTGTTCATCAAACGATAAAGGCATGTTTACTGAACATCCAGTTAAAATTTGAAGTCAATCGGTCCCATAGGTTTCGAAATATCATGCCAACCGTTTGCGAAAAAACTGTTCCGAGAAAAACACGTTTAAACATTCAGGTACAGTTTATTACGGGACATCGAGTACTTACAGTGTTTTTCTGCTAATATGCTATACCAGAGCCATACTTTATTCCTTCCTCCACTTCGTAGAATTTAATTTGAGACTTGCTCATTTCTACGCCTTGTTTGAGCTTATTTTGCAGCCTCTAGTGCACGTCTCGACGACATCAACAAACGAAGTTTCTCGCGAACATTTGCAAATATTTTCGTTTCCTTGGAGCACTGCCAATAACGATTCCTATAGTTGTCATAAGGTTTGTTTTGGTTCGCAGTTCTGGAACTACTGCGCATGCGTATTTGCGTATTAGCGTTTTGGTTTCATAAGAACTGGTTCCGAATTATCGATCCGATGTTTTGGTTATTTACGGAACTCGTTCGGAATGATTCTGGAACCGTTCTAGCAGTTCTTGCTTGTCAGCGAGTACCGATTCCGAATTATTAGTTCGCGCTTGCGCTGTTTAACTGCAGGAGTAAAAACAAAATGTCTGGGTACAGAGTCATCATTTTGACGGTCGTGATTTTGGTTTTCTAAAAAATAATGGATTATACATAATAATTTTAGAACACCTATTTCATTTTATATTATTATATACCTTTATTTTCCATGTTTCTGTTATACAGTGAGCGCGTAAAGTATGGAAACATGACAAAATCTCAAGAACGGTTTGATATTTTAAAAAATCCTCGAACACGTCGATTTATAATTATCAAAATACACCTTATGATATCAAATTAATTTTTTTACCTTCAATTATTTTTAACAGATGACGTCATCGACATTTTTATTAAATGACAACCCTATATTTTTTTAATGAATTTTACAGGTCTTTTAATTGTCTTAATGGTAGCATAATATTTTTATGGCCTTACATAAGAAAATTTTCGAGAAAAAGACAATTGAAGGTTATGAAATAACAGTGACAAAATCTCCGGAACGGCTCGACCGAATTTAACGAAATTTTGGAATTAAGTATTTTGCAACCATGTGAAGTCACTGGCGTTATTATCGTTGATGCAACGTTTATAATTTCTGAGATATAACCTCAAGCTTTTGAATTTGAAATAGAACACGCTGTATATTTTGACATTTTCACGTAAACCCGGTATAGAGCCTAGGTGACTCTCTTTGCAATGTTTTGTGTTTAGTTCTTTTGAGTTGCGCCTTCTCTTTGTTTTAACCTTTGTTCTCACTTTTACTTCCTTACCGCTGCCCAGTTTTTGACCCTGTTTGTCTTTTGTAAGTCGCTACGACGGGCACCGTTAGCGTGAAGTGTGTATCCCTGTATATAATTGTCTTTTCTGTTATTGTACCCATTTTGCACTATTTTTTTTGGTTTTTTTTTGGCGCCTGTTAATTTTGTTGATTTTGCACTTTTATCATGTCCAAATGTTCATGTTGTGGAGTCACATCGGAGCCGCACCTCCTGGTGGCTTGTATCGTTTGTCGGAGGGAATTTAGAATTGATTGTGTAGACATTTCGCGAAGTGAGGCCCGCAAGATACATACCAAGTCGGGTCTAACATGGACATGTGAGTCTTGTTCCCATATTGGTGGCGACCTTAATAGTCTGAGAGCGGTGTTAGCAGGTCTTCAGGATGAGATAAAGAACCTGAAGGCCTCGCTACCTTCGGTGCAGGGTGCGACGGAGTTGGATAAGCTCATCGACATGGAGAAGGTTGTGCAGGAGGTCGCTGAGCGTGATAAACGTAGAGTCAACTTAATGATTTTTGGCTTGAAGGAGGGTACCGCTGAGGACGGAAGCTCGGCGTTGGCAGATGCTGATGACGTTGCTGCTATTTTGTCTGTTGTTGATGTCGCGGGGCAAGATATAAAGCCAATAAGACTTGGCAGACATGACTCTACAAGGACTGAACACTCTCGCCCTATAAAGGTACAGTTGCCAACTGAATCTGCTGTCATGACAGCTTTGCGAAATGCTTCCAGGCTGCGGTCATCGCGACAATGGTCCCGTATTGTCATCGCTCGTGATAGAACGCCGGCACAGAATCAATTGTATAAGATGGTGCGGTCGCAGATGGACGCGCGACTTGATGCGGGCGAATCGGGTCTGCGAATCAAGTACGTAGCGGGAGTTCCGACAGTTATTTCGTCGGTTCCGGAAAACTAACGATGCCCAACAGAAATCAATGTAGTTTAAGATTGCTCTATCAGAATGTTCGTGGACTTAGATCCAAGACTCATGAATTTTATACCAATTGTTGTGAGATGTTGAATGATATTGTTCTTGTTTCTGAATCCTGGCTCTGTGATTCAGTGCACAGCAGTGAGCTATTTCCAGCCGACTACTATGTGTTACGATCCGATCGCAAATTCTCGCTTGTCGATCGCACTACCGGTGGCGGGGTTCTCGTTGCACTATCGAAGAAGTTTAGTTACACCCCGGTTGCTGTGCCTGATTTGACTACCCTGGTTCCACTGATCGACGTTATTGTGTGTCGATGTTTCCTTGGAGACTTCGTGTTTAATCTGGTTATACTATACATACCACCTGACGTGTCTTGCGGAGATTTTGAGCTGTTTTTTGAGGCGTTGTCGCTCTTGTTGCCGGATACTGGCTTACTGATTGTCGGGGACTTCAACGTGCCTTATTTTCATGAATATACGATGGACAAGCGCAAAGCATGTCGCAAATCTGCTGTACTATCCCACTTTGCCTACACATTAAACCTGAGACAAGTGAATCAGATTAAAAACTCAGATAACAAGCTGCTGGATTTAGTGTTTTCGAGCTTTGAATGCGAGGTTTTGGTGCGCGCTGATGAGTGTCCTATCGTCGCTGAAGATCGTTACCATCCTGCACTTGCACTGTCCTTAGATCTTTCGGTCGGGTCGCCGGTTCATAGATTTCCCGTCCGGGGGAACATGCGTTACAATTTTCGGAAGGCTGATTACCATACACTCTATCAGGATCTATCGGCTATAGACTGGTCCACGTTGGACACAATTAATGATGTGGAACTGGCACTTGATGAATTTTACTCACAGTTGTATGGGGTCATGAGCATTTCGGTGCCGACGTGTTCGTCATCGGGATCGGTTTACCCTTGTTGGTTTACCTCTGAAATTAAATCTCTATTGAGGACTAAGCATTACTATCACCAGAAATGGAAACGAACTGGTCAAAATACTCACATGGAAAATTTTAAGAGACTGCGAATAGCTGTTAAGGGAAAACTGAAATCGGCTTACACTGAGTTTATTGGGAGAGCTGAGGAAAACATCACTGCCAATCCCAAGCACCTGTGGCAGTTGGTACACCAGAGACGTGGATCAACTCGTATTCCACCCAAACTAAATAACGGTATAGATGAGTTTTCGAGGCCTGATGACATTGTGAATGCTTTTGCTAATGCTTTCTCGTCCGTGTTTCAACAGAATGCTTCTTACGACACGTTTCCTGATGTTATATCCAGCCGACCATCTTTCTCCATAGGCAGTGTTGATGAAGAGAGCCTAATAAAAATAATGGCAAGGTTTCCGAATAAGCTGACGGCTGGCGGTGATCACATCCCCAGTTTCCTTGTTAAGGACTGCAGATTTGTCTTTGCTCGACCACTGGTGTCCATTATTAATACCGCAATCAAAACTTCAGTGTTTCCGTCCTTGTGGAAGATGGGACGTATTACTCCCATATTTAAAAAGGGCGATCAGTCTGCAATCGGAAACTATAGACCTATTACAATTATATCTAACTTTGCGAAGGTGTTCGAGCATGTTCTTTACGGTGCAATATTTACTAATGTCAGACCTTACCTGTCTCCCTACCAGCATGGATTTATAACAGCTAGATCTACTGTTACCAACATGGCAGTATTCACCCAATTTGCCAGTCAGGCGCTCGACGATGGAGCTCAGGTGGATTCCATCTACACCGACTTCTCAAAGGCATTTGATACCATTCCCCATGATATTCTGCTGGAAAAACTTAGTGCCTTTGGATTCTCCCCATCGTTGCTATCGCTAATGCGTTCCTATCTTCGTGATCGTCCGTGCCGTGTGCATTATAATGGGTACCTTTCATTTGAATATGTTTCTGCGTCTGGAGTTCCGCAGGGAGCAAATCTTGGGCCGCTGCTCTTTAATCTGTTCCTGGACGATCTGCTGGAGTCCCTTCCTTGCCCTGTACTTGCTTATGCGGACGACCTGAAACTGTTCGCGAGGATTGACCGGGAGGAAGACGCTGAAATACTGCATGCTGGTCTTCGGATGGTGACGGATTGGTGTGTGCGCTGTGGTTTGCGGTTAAATGTTGAGAAGTGCTGCGTTATGTCAATCACCAGACGTCGTGCACCGATTGTTGAAGACTATGCAGTTGGGGACGAGCATTTAAGCCGTGTGAATTCAGTTAGAGACCTCGGAGTGACGTTTGATAGCAGGCTTAGCTTCGTTAGCCATGTTGAGACCACGTGTGCGGCGTCAGCCCGTATGTTGGGTTTTGTCCTCAGGACGTGCAGGGTGTTCAGGAGTGTCGCAGCAATGAAGGCTATCTACTTCTCATTTGTCAGAAGCCGACTCGAGTATGCCAGTTTAATCTGGTATCCTCATTACACCAGTCACCAGATTACCGTCGAACGTTGCCAGCGCCGTTTCCTGAAATATTTATCTTTTAAAGCGGATGGCGTCTACCCTGATCGCGGAGTCGACTACTTGCTCCTGTTGCAGAGGCATGACGTTCAGGCCCTGCAGTTGAGGCGCGAACTGCATAGTGCGCGATTCCTGGCGCGGCTGTTGAATGGTGAAATCGACTGTTCACATTTACTTGGATATGTCAACCTCAATGTTCCAAGACTTTCGTCAAGACACCACAGGACTTTTTATCTGCATCCTGAGCGAACAAATATCCTGGCTGGATCGCCGATTCACCATATGTCGCGGAATGCAGAAATACACATAGACGACATATTTCATGTAACATCCCGGATTTGACTTGGTGTTTATTCACAGTGATGTCTTTTTTTTTTGTTTCCATAACCGGACTAATTCTATATATACATATACATTTTCTATGTTAATTACTTTATGAGCTTTCATGTGGTACATCTTCTATTTTGTCCTGTAATCGGATTTCTTTTCTGTTGGGCAAATAAATTATTATTATTATTATTATTATTATTATTATTTTCTGTTACAGTCTTGCATTGCCTATTCAATGTTACTACGCTTGTTACGTATTATATCAAAACATCTAGAAACTAACCAAAACCTTTATTACTTAGGTCTACAAATTAACAAAGACAAATTGATAACAAAAAATAACAACAAAAAAGTAAACCGATCAAACTTAAAACAATGTGTTTTTGTCAATGGTTGAGAATCGTCATAAACCAACTAGAGTAGTTGCAGCATAAAATGTAATAATATTTTGTTATCATTTTTTTCTTTGTTAATTTTTAGACCTAAGTAATAAAGGTTTTTGTTATTTTCTAGATGTTATGGAATAATGAAGACTAACAGAAAATGTCAAAATATACAGGCTGTTCTATTTCAAATTCAAAAGTTTGAGGTTATATCTCAGAAACTGTTATTAAACGTTGCTCCAACGATAATAACGCCAGTGACTTCACTTGACTGCAAAATACTTAATTCCAAAATTTCGTTAAACTCGGTCGAGCCGTTCCGGAGATTTTGTCACATTTATTTCATAACCTTCAATAGTCATTTTCTCGAAAATATTCTTATGTAAGGCCATAAAAATTATGCTACCATTAACACAATTAAAAGATCTGTCAATTTCATTAAAAAAATATATAGGTTTGTCATTTGAAAAAAATGTCGATGACGTCATCTGTTAAAAACAATTGAAGGTAAAGAAATTAATTTGATATCAGAAGGTGTATTTTGATAATTATAAATCAACGTGTTCGAGGATTTTAAAAAATACCAATCCGTTCTTGGGATTTTGTCGTGTTTCCATACTTTACGCGCTCACTGTAAATCGATTGTATTTTCTATGTAGATTCGCTGATTCGTTGCCTGGAGTGGAGTCGTAGATGTACTGTCTAGGTTTGTTGTTTTCGAAGTTCCATTTATAGGTTAGAAACAACGTTGTGTCACCTAATATCCGCTAGATGGCACTACAGTAAATTTAAAGTGTTTTGGTTTTGTTAAATTCGGAACCGTTCTGGAATTACTGCTTTCTGCGCATAAGTTCTGCGCAGTTCAATTACTGATCCAGAATTCCGAACCAAAACAAACCTATAGTTTAGAGGATGGCAGAAAAGCCTTTATTATAAATGCCTGCTGCTGCATAAGCCGCAATTTTGACCCACGGTGAAGATGTTTGGGTGCGAGGCGGCAGACAGTAGAATTGAAGCTTTAGTTGTTGTTTTGTGTGTCACCACTAGGGGTGGGCGATCTCGGAAATTTGTGAACGATCTTTGATCACAATTTGAGATCGATCGATCGATCGATCATGATCGATCGATCATGATCGATCAGATCGAAAAGATCGATCAGATCGAAAAGATCGATTTGATCGAAAAGATCGATCAGATCGATCTGATCGATCTTTTGATGATACGTACATGGTTGGACACTTGTCGTACGTATATGAAAGAACTGAAAGATCGATCGATCTGTCAAATAAGATGATCGAACGATCGATCTGATCGATCAGATCGATCGATCGATCAGCCCTAGTCACCACCCAAACACTGTTCTAGCAACTCTCTCGACGACAAGTCGTTGTAAATCGGCTTGATGGCATTTTCGACATTATTAGCAAGTGTTATTGAATTCATCCAGAGTTTTCTCGGCTTCAGTTTTTCGCCATTTGCACCAACTCTGTGATCCCACAGGGCAGTACATATGCTCAACCACTTTGTTAGTATATTTCTCCATAAATATAGTGATCCTATACAACGGAAATGTGACCTCACTTCTTCCATATCCCGTCTCCAAAACCCAGCACTATACTTTTCTCGTCTTCCGCTGTCGACAATTTATCGGCAGACGTACTAGCAAATGCTTTTCTTTCACGAGTGTGCATTCTCAGAATTTTCTTTTTTTGTTGTCCATCCGCACGTGTGGGAGTTTTTCTTGAGTGTTTTTTTATCGATGATTGTACACGAGAGAATTTCAGAGAATAATAAACCACACACTGCAAAATTTTTTGGCTTGAAAAACTCGGGCGAAAAAATTGTTCAGCGGGCGATACGACCGATCCGCGCGCTGCATATTCTTGGCACCTGCACGCCGTTGGCTAATTGCTTACAACTTCGCTAATTTTGCAAATTTTACCTTAAAACTTTGTACACACATTCTTAAGACCTTAAATAATAAAATAACGTACAAAAAAAAATCGATTTTTTTTTCATCAGAAAACCGGAATCCCCCTTAATGTCCTATCGGCCTTAGTTTTCGAAATAATGTACATCAGAGGTTTGTCATTTATGGCTAAACAGTAAGAAGTTGTAAATACTCAATGCATTTATGCATTTTTTTCTAATAATAATTGTTACCTACATAGATATTATTATTTTTCCACATAATTATTTTTCCACATCTACATTTCCCTGTTTATTAATTTACCAACGGCACATATTGTTTTTTCTTGATCTGTTAAACCCAAAAGAGACAAAAATTTACCAAAGAATTTAAAACAGCATGTTAGAGCACTTCAGTCTTTGAAATGAAAGCACAAGACTTTCTTAAACTCAAGATTTAACCACTTTTGACAAACGTAGATATGACCTCTATGCATAAAACAGCTGTATAGTCTAATCACTATTAGTAGAGCTCTGAGAAAGATAGAGTATATCCGTACTCCAGCGCTTTACTAATAGTGATCTGACTAGTTTATATGCTTTTAACAATAAAAATGGTTTTTAAAAATATCGTAATTTAACACAACTTTTGTTTTGTGTGTGTTACAAACTATGGAAAATTCATCTCAAGATTTATATTACGTTAAATATAACATAATTTATAGGAGAGAATTTAGAAAAATATGTGATATAGGCAAAACCTGGAGAGGTGAAGATTACTCATAGATTTCAGCTGTTATTTTCGACATACGTTACAGATTATTTCTAAATATTGACGTGTGTTAAAACGAAATAGCATCCTTTTCATACGTTTGCTGTATAATTTAAATGGGCAAGACAAAAAAGTACGTCTGTTCTTAGAACAGATGACCGCGGTACTTGCAACCTCAACTTCACCTCTCCCGGTTTTGCCTATAATGCATATTACTGTACTAAAATTGAGAACGAAGATTAGTGAAATAAATCGGCAAGAGATCGCAGAAAGTTATTTTGTAGACTCTCTGCACATCACCAAAAAATATATTGTTTTACAACTTGTTTTAACATCAATACCTCTTGTGTAGTAATACAAATGTTTGTTTAGATATGGCAAATATTTTTGTAACTTCTTTAAAATAGTATCAAAGAACATATACATATACACAATGCCATAAAAAAAGAAAAACGTGTTTTAGGGTATATGAATGCGAAAGAAACGATATTTGTAGACGTTTTCAGCCAAACTTGTTTATGATATACGGGAACAAAATTTTCATCAAAAAGATCTACTTACCTTTTGTGACAAAATCCATGTGGACCAGTATAATTGATATTTATATTGATAATATACTTTCTTTATTAGCTGCAAAGAAACCTAACAAAATCAATATTTGAGTTATGATTTGAAATTGAATTATGACACACATTTAATCACATATTTACTTCTTTCATTATAGAATTTAGTGCAAAGGAATCAAACGCCCCAAACAATAGGACTTCCCGTTCTGTCCGCATTGTTTTTCTCCTGACATTAAATGGTAGGGCCTTACGACAGGTTAGGAGGTTGCTCAAGAATTTATATCATAAAGACCATTACTACTATATACATGTTGACATTGTAAGTGATAAATAATAAACATTATTAATACATTTTTTAATTTAATTTTTTGTTGTCATAGCGGCAAGATTACTTATTCAGGGAACTTCTGCCACTGGAGATGAGATTTTCAAATATCCGACTGACACGGCAGCGTTTTGCTACGATATGGGGTGGAGCCTCGCTATTAAAAATGTTGCTATCGACAATGAAGGAGCTAACGGAGGAACACACTGATTGGAATTGGGATTTTGTTATTAATTTAAGCGAGTCGGACTATCCAGTGAAGGCATTACCACGACTAGTCGATTTTTTATCGGCTAATCGGGATTCCAACTTTGTGAAATCGCATGGTCGAGAAGCACAGCGTTTCATACAAAAGCAAGGTTTAGATAAAACATTTTTGGAGTGTGATACACATATGTGGAGGATTGGAGACCGGAAACTACCGGGAAATGTTCAAATTGATGGAGGGAGTGATTGGATTGCCTTATCGCGAAAATTTGTGGGCTATGTTGTTAATTTCCATCAAGACGAGTTGTTAGAAGGGTTGATTTTAGTTTTTAAGTATACTTTGCTACCTGCTGAGTCGTTTTTTCATACAGTTTTAAGGAATTCACGTTTCTGCGAAAAGTATGTTGATAATAATTTACATGTTACAAATTGGAAACGGAAATTAGGTTGTAAGTGTCAGTATAAGCATATTGTGGATTGGTGTGGTTGTAGTCCGAATGATTTTAAACCGGAGGATTGGTTGCGTATCGCACACACAGAGAGCAAACAATTATTCTTTGCGAGAAAATTTGAACCAATTGTCAACCAAGCTGTTATACGCTTAGTCGAGGAGTGGTTATACGGCAAAAATTTGTCTTCCGTCATAAATGTTGATGCTTACTGGCAGAGTTTATATACTCACGAAGATAACAACCAGATTGACGATGCTTTAACAACAATTGTACAGAGCATTATTCGCATCACGTCAAAAAACAAATGCTCGGAAATTGTTGTGAAAAAAATTCTCGAGATTACATCTCACCATAAAAACGACTTGTTCCATCAGACTTTGGTTTATTTTGAATTAGCAAATAAATCAACAAATTTTGAGATTGGTTTTCGACCTAAATCCTTTGTAAACCGTTTATCGAATATCGTAACTAAACGTTTAAAATTCTTCTATGTTAGCT
The DNA here is from genome assembly GCA_963966075.1 of Aphodius sticticus. Lineage (NCBI taxonomy): Eukaryota > Metazoa > Arthropoda > Insecta > Coleoptera > Scarabaeidae > Aphodius > Aphodius sticticus. The sequence continues at coordinate 53,265,295 of OZ014506.1, forward strand.
CGGATTACGACTTGAAAGAGTTAATTTCTCGGAACTTTGCAAGGGTTTTAGGTCCTTACTCAGAGCCATCATTGGTCTATGAGTTTAAATCAGATATAGACAGCGGAAATAAAGCTTTAAATATTACATTCTTATGGACGGATACTGTGGGGCGGTCTGTCGAAGTTAATACAATTATGATTGACGATGGTCCGATATATGGTCATATAAAACCCGCATTTAAGCAACCTTTGTTACCTGGAATTTGGACAGTGATTCTAGTATATCAAAACGAGGAAGTAACAAGATCGAATTTTCTTATAACGCCGCTAAGTTATTATGCTGGGAGAAAAATTGGAAAAGATCAGGTCAAATTTGTACATTCGGGTAGTGGAGTTATTAAAGATATTGATGGAAAATATGATAAATTTCTGTTGGATTACATGGAGCAAGAACGATTAGAGAGGCTAGCTGTGTCGAACGCAAAACGTTTTGGAAAAGATTTGGACGAATGGATAGATGCATTAGTGGGGAAAGTTTACGGTATCGCGGATCTTTGCGCCGAGGTCGAGATTACGTTGTGTGGCAAGATTATCGGAAGATGCAATCAAACAAATTGGAGTTCTTTGGCACCTGATCCAAAAAGTGCTATCGGAGAGGTAAATAAAACGACTGGGATGTTTGATCTTTTCTAAGAGGTTAGGTTTTCAATTTTTATATCTAGTCCCTATTTTCGAATTTCTTGATCAATTTTGTGCATACAAACATTTTCATTTGCGTAAAGTTAGTCGTCAAACAAAACAAATTTAAATTATTATCATACTCTTCAGAGGATATTTTTATATAAAATTGTTGGGTCGTACTGATAAAAAATTTTAATGTGATAGTTCCTTTTCTATGATAGTGGTAATTTTGGGAATTATCGTTGTCAATACTTGTACATAATTGTTCGATGTTGTTCTTGAACTATTGACAAAGATGCTGAAACTTAACTATTATTATAATTACTGAAATTCTTAAAGCGTTAATTATATCCGCATATCATACATAACAGCAATACCTTCTGGTTGGGTACTTAATTTTAAATTTTGAATCAGTTAATTTTTAATTCCCTTCAATTTAGATTCTGTTTGCATTCTGTATGTTTTATCAGATGCACCAAATTTTTAAACCAATTTTTATTGTGATGAGGGTAACCCCCCCATCAGTAAAAAAAACCTTCGACTCCAACTCCTGATAATCTTAGTGTGCTGTCTCAGATTCATGATGATATTAGTGTTCCAATACTGGTTATAAAAAAGTGGTTTCCATTTTAACTCCAGATAATTTTTGTAGGTTTACTCGGACTTGACTGAATTTCCATTGAGAATGCAGTTGAATTTTTAATGGTTTCAGAGATATTTCGAAAAAAAAACGTAATTTTTTCAAAATGTTCTTATTATAATTGTACAGCAAAAAATGCTTTCGTACGATGACTACAAATATTGAAGTTCTACAAAACTACTGTGCACACATTATTGCACAATTTGTATTTTCCATGGCATTATGTGATTTTCAGGGATTCTCAAAGAATACTAATTTTCAGTAAATTTAGCCATCTGCCCATATATGGCTTGTGCCATATCAGATTACTCAGCTAAAATAGTAAACATATGTATAAAACCAATATGGCGTCTAGAAAAAAAACAAAAGTTTAATTTGTTCCAGAGTAAATTCATTAACAAAGAAAATTTCAAACATACAACATAATTGTAAATAAAAAAGTGCCTGTAGGACGTCAAAACGGTATCTTGATCGCAGCACAAATAAAAAAATTACGCCCATATTTTGTTTGATTATTTTGTTTTATTTTTGAAATCTCTAAAACTATTATGAAGACCACACAAATCCGCTCTTTTGTCCATTTAACTGATTTTCTATATAATGACAAAAATATCAGGAATAAGGATATGACTTAATATCAGTTTGTAGGCAGACTTGCATCTTTTCACATTTTATCACCAATGACGGGTGATAATATTTATTTGTAATTATGTGCCATACAACTAAGGATGTGGTTATACAGGTGATTCATAACTGATAAAAAAAGGTTAATGCTGACATACAGAATATCATTTTAACTTACGAGTCGGCAGCCGATTAAGCTGACCAAACAGAAAGCTTTCAAATTCAAAATGCACATGACGTCCTTTAGAGACAATATAATTAATATCTGAATTGGCAAGAGTATTATGAGTTTATATGAACATAATAAACATCTCGGCGTAAAATAGATACAACGAAGATAAAATAGACCACATCTAACTAACAGATGCGTTTTGTACATTAATCACACAGTAGTGTAAACATGCTTGTGTGAAGTCCACAATGTGGACACGTATTGTGGACACGTATGTTCTACCTGTGTTCATCACAGGTACAAATACATCATATTGTATTTATTTAAGTGAATGCAAAAGATTTGGAAATAAACAATTACAATGAAGAGTCAAAAATTATAAATACCGTTCAAAGATCAGGTATGCTGTAGGTAGTTTTGTTACCAACTTCTCAAAAACAGATTTTCTTTGTCGGCCGCGTACTTTTACACTGAAACTATACTGAAAGCTCATTTTTTAAACTTCTTTTAATTTTTATAATTAATTTTGGTTTTTAAATCGATATATTATATTATATTTTTGAAAGTATTATTCTATGTAGTTTAAAATATCCAAAACAGACATATTTTTGTAAAGAAATATCTGTCTTAAAATGCGTTAGGCGGTGGCGGTAGCTGCGTGTGTGCTGTGTGTGTTCGTGTTTTATTCACAAGAGAATTTTTTTTAATAATACAAATAACTGCTATAAATTTTACAATATGCCTACTTGATTATTTCATTTATATACATCGTGTATGTATGGGTATTGTGTATACATCACAACATACTGGGTTTAACTCCCAGTATTATTTTTGCGCCAACTTGACTCTGAGGCTGTGCAAAAATGAGTACCTACCTGGAGATAAGAAACTCTGGGATAACAAGAAGACAGTCGATGCATAACCCAGCTTAATGTAACACTTTCCTCGTTACCATTCTGTTGAACCAAAAGGTTCGAAAGGGGCCTTTCCCACCTTTCAATATGTGGGGGTTATTTTCCTCCAACCTGTCGTGTGGGGTTGAACCTAGTTATTCTAGTCATTGGAGCAACACTCCACCACTAGAGCTACCTTTAAAATGATATTCTCTATGTGAGTATAATTATTTTTACAAGCTATGAATCACCCTATACAGTGAAATCCGTAGCGTTTAGTTTCTTACTGTTGTTTCTTTCAAAGAACTTTGTGATTATTAGTATTTTTTCCCATGGTGGTTCCAGCCAAATAGCCATTGTAGGTCATCAGTTTTGGAACCTAACTCAGACTAATGTTTAGTTTCTATTAGGCATGTTTCACAAAGTGATAATTTGGTAACACCAGTCATGATTTACAAAGGTAGTTTGAATGAATTTTTTTTATTATTATATTATGTCCATACGTATAATCACATCCTACATTATTTTAATAAAGATTTATTTTGATGATTTTAATTGGAATGATATCATTGCGTTTATGATCTAATGTACGAAAAAAAGCAGCTAATAGTGTAATGTTTATATGTTTTAATTAAGAATGCATGTTTCTTAAACGAACCAATAATTTCATGTGATTCCACTTACACTCTAGTTAGATAAAAAAATAATCGAGTTATAGGTATTTAAGAATTTGTACTCTACGCCATATCAATAAAAATTAAAACAAAACACTAATTTGAATTTATTTATCCCTGTAATTTGTTTATAACCAAGATGCATAAACCATACTACTAAGAATTGCACACAAAAAAGGGGGAAGCATGATCACCTGGGGTTTCTCGATCACAGTTTTGATGTGCTACTATGGCACCAATATTAAAAGTGTGATGATAATAATAAATGAACAAAAAATTGGTCATGTAACCCCCCCCCCTATATATAATTCTTATAATAATAATTATCATCAAAGGCTGGAGTAAAATATACATCCACATAACAGGCGAATAATGAAACAACCGATACAATAGGCCATATCATTCGTCGATTTCTTTGTTTGGACAATATCAACTGGACAATTGCAAAGACATATTTTATCCGCTCTTTGATTACCTTCCAATCACTTTAATAGGAGTCCCATATTTTGTCAACAGCGAAATCATTGTATTTATATTCCTGAAATAAAACTCAATTTCACAATTTTTTAATTATTTTATTTTCATTTTCAAAAATATTATGTTACGTATAACTTCAAAAAATTTGGTATCTCTGCCACCACATCGCAGCTGTAATCGTGCTTCCGTTTCCACATATTTACTAAATTGCTGCTCTCCATTTTATATTTTGTACTATCTATAGATAATTCTAGTAGTTTCAGTGTGTTTGAATTGGATAACTCCCAATTACCCTCAAAATATTTCATTATATTGGGGCATCCAACTAAATCTAAATGCTGTATCATTGTATTTGTTTGGAATAACCTTCTCAGAGATATTGAGGTTATCTCTTCATTGTAAGATAGATTCAATTTGTTGAAGTAATCAGTTTTTGATAAGACGTCGAGCAATTCGAAAATTTCTGAATCTGTAACCCTGCATCTTGATAAATTTATGTTTTTGACATTTAGTTTTTCAGGATTCTGAAACAAACAAATGATTTCCATGGCCAATCCATCTTCCGTTATAAAATTGCTGGAAACGTTAAAATTTTCAATTATGTTTGGCCGTATCCACGATAAAAATTTCATTATATCGTTTTTGTCTATTTTGTTATAGCTAATATCAAAATCTTCAACGTAATCTAAATATAGTTCTAAATATTTGTTTGTGACTGTATTAAAAATATTACTTGTAAAATCAACATCTCGTAATTTTAGTACTTTTAACTTCAGACGCCTTGTGATTAACGCTAAATATTGAAGACTATCGTCCCCCAAAGAACTATGGCTCAAATCTAAAGATATTAAATTTACTAAAACGTTTTCGTTTTGCATGAATGTCTGAGATATCAAACTGAGACTCTCCGAATTGATATCAGTTGAAGACAAATTTAAAACTGAGAGGTTATGTAGTGCCGGCAAGGAGGAACAAAATTGTGATATAGAATCGTTGACTGTAAAGTTTCCCGATAGATTGAGGTGAACTAAGTTTGTTTGGTGATTCAAAGCTCTAAATAACGGTCCCATTCTGTCACTTTTGAGATTATGTTTTGATAGATCCAAGGTTGTTGAGGATTCTTGTAACAATTTGGCCAAAGTTGGATCTTCCTCTAAAAGTTTGGTAAATGAAAATTCTAGCTTTAAGACTACGAATTTCTAACATACCTAAATTCATCGTACTGCAAGCTTCTCGATATCGTTCTATAATTGGAGGTAAGTTCCATTTTAATACCTTGGCGTTAACCTCTTCTGACTTTGTACCACCCATTGGGAATAAAATGCTCACACGATCATCCTCTGCTAATATTACGCCACTTTTGGTCTCCAATTCCAGTGTAGGCTTCATACATTCCTTTCTAATAACAAATAAAAATATATAATTCCAAAGCTTTCAGACTAATGGAACCAACAACATTTATTCTCAGTGGTGTAACTAGGATTGAGTAGACCTGCATGCGAGCTGAGGTAATAACCCCCCTCGGATAAAGGTTTAGTCCTCACCTTCACACCCTTAAAATTAAAAAAAAATACTATGATTTTAGGCAATGAGCTTCCTAGCCTAGTCAAATAAGGATTTCACTTTGGACAATTTCAAGCAGCTGGATTTGTTTATACAATTTTTGTTGGACATTACAAATATCGTGAAAGTCTCGATATCGTGTCTGCGTTGCAAAATTATTCACGGTCAAAGATGACCAAATTCTTTTTTTTTCGCAATATCTTGCTTTCTATTGGTCAGATGACTGTGAGCGCTATTAGGAAGGTTCTAGAACTTTTAATTTTCTACAAAACATATCTATGCATAGTTTAATAAATATGCCTAGTTTTTTGGAATGTTTAAAAAAAAAGTAAAAAAAAATATTTTATGAATTTTTATAAGTAGCTGCTAGCTAGCGAAACAATTAAAAGTGTATATTGTTTTCAAGGAATTTATTTTACAAATCAATAAATATTGCAAATAACGCAAAAAATAAACTTGCAGATGTACAACATTGCGCGTTATGAATATAATAATAATATATAATTATAGATACTACTGTTATATAATATGAAACATTTTAAAATAATTGACCCCAACGTTAGTGATGCAAATTTACCGGTAATTTAAAAAAAGAGAATATTACCGGTGTCGTTACCGGTAATATTCATGTAGGTACTTTTAAATATGTTATTAACAATAAATAATTAACTAATAAATCATAAACTTCATTTTATTCAAACATTATAAGTGATGTAAAATTACTGGTAATTTAAAAAATGGTAATATTACCGTGACCAGGGATGTAAGAGCGTAATTTACCGCGTAAATTACCGAATTAATTACCGTAATTAATGGTAATTTACCGATTTTTAATTACCGTAATTTACGGCGTAAATTACCGATGGTAATTTACCGTTAATTTAAGTTACCGTTGGTAATTTACCGATTATTTTAAGTACCGTTGGTAATTTACCAGAATTTATAAATTAATTTCAAAGACATTCCATGAGTAGACGCATGAATGCGCCCAACCCTCCTAAGCAATCGACAAGTCCACTGTTGTTTGCATTTGCCTGGGAAGTACCTAAATAATCCGCGTGGTGCATGGTCGGACTCGTGCGTGACAATGTTATTCAAGGTTTCATTTAGCCAATGGAAATGGGTCTATTTTTACTATTCCAAATAATCCGACATTACTTGAGAAAATACAGAACTAATATTTTGTATTTAATGAATAGAGAAGTGGAAAGCCCCTTCGCCAATGGCGACCAATCCAACAAATCCGATAATGCAGTTCTGAAATCAGGAGCCATTTATTATAAGAATTAACTTTTTAATAAATATGCCAGTTTTAGAAAAATGACAAATTACAAAAAACCCTCTGCGAACCGGAGAGTTATTTTGTGAATGTGGACAGAATTAGTAATTAGTAATTCACCATTTTAAATTTTTAATTACCTGGTAATTTAAACAAGCGTAATTTACCATTTTGAATATTTAATTACCTGGTAATTTAAACAGGCGTAATTTACCATTTTTAATTACCCAGTAATTTAAACCAGCGTAATTAACCATTTTGTATTTTTAATTACCCGGTAATTTATGCCATCGTAATTTACCATTTTTAATATTTAATTACCTGGTAATTTCTTATTTGAAATTAATAATTTTAATTTCAACGGTAATTTACGAAAAAAAATAATTACCGTAATTTAACATCCCTGACCGTGACGATAAAGTACCCGTAATGTAATAGCTTGCAATATTACCGGTAATATTACCCACAGGTCACATTCATACAAACCTAATGGCGTGGCGTGTGATAGATAATAATATAACATCTAGTAACTATTTTATTAATATGAAAGTAAGAAAAATAAAATTTAATTTTAAAAATACATTTTTGTATGGTTTACGGCAATAAATTAAAATATCGGATATATTACTTAAATTAGTGGTTATATTACCGCGGTAATATTACCAACACAAAAATCTGTCTTCGGTAACTTTACGTTTTATTACCAAAATTACCGGTAATATTACCATTTTACATCACTACCCACCGTACATTTTTCAGAGTTGCATGTTGGGATGGTTCACCTTTCTCTTTTATCATCATTTCTACTAGGCTGATTAAAGAGGGATATCCTCTATACACTGCTTGATTGTCTAACTCGACACAGGCATATTGCAACTTTTATGACGCGGCCGTGAACAAGAGAAGGATAGCGGGAGAAGTTTGGGGACCCCTGGCCTATTATGACCTTCGTAGGTTTGGCGACACCGCTGGAGGTATCAGCGACGCATCAGTTTCCGTTCATATATAAATTGCGGAGGTCACTTCGTACCGTTTGTGTACCTTATATAACACCTACTGAAAAATCAAAAATCGTTTCCCCTCTTTTGATATTCGTGTAGCGAAAGTTCCCCTCATTAAAAATATGCAATACGATCAAAAATATATTATCTGGAACACCCGGATCCTAGGTCGCCTGCTCTATATGCCAGAGGTGACAACTTAACACGTATACATATATATATATATATATATACCTATATTAAATAAATTATTACTTTCTATTTGTATAAATATTGAAACTGGAGTCGTTCTGAGTTTTCTAGTTGATGATATAGTACTTTAACAATCGACATAAAATCACATATCACATAAAAAAACACTTTGGTAAAATGCGGATTTAGGCCGCGCCATCTAGTTTTGGATACCCAAACTGTCGCTATTGTAATCATTTTTGCCATCTTACTAGAATGCACCAGAATGCAATTCTAGAGAAGTTCGGAAGAAAGTAACTTGTGCTCTTATAGTTAACATTTAATGTACTTTTATAATGTATTACAGCAGACAATAATCAGATGCCACTGCCATCGGAAAGCTTTTCTATATTTGAAGTTCACATTTTTTTAACACTAAAATTTGCATAAATAATCTGCATAAATATTGAAATCCTTTCCGATGGCAGTAGCATAAAGACCTACAGAATCGAATGGTAGCAACCATTTCACGATTGGCGCAATAATAATAGCGTGTGTTACTTTAGCGTTTTGGGGGTAGGAGACGGGAGCCTTAAAGAAACACTACCACCATAGACACCTATATCATCATGCATACAAAGAAATATGAACAAATGTGCACAGTGTTTCCGAGGGAATCTCTGATGAATTTCGTCTGTAAGGACGCATATCAAATCATAGCAACGCAAAACAGATTTGTAGTCCCTAAGTTACCAGGAAAAATAAATGTTTTATACCTATGTTTTGTAGTGTCTAAATTGACTTACTCTGTACAGAGTGTTAAATAAATTTCTATTTCTTAAAGAACCAACAAATATGTAGTCAAAAGTTGGCGGTATTTTCGGACAGATAACACAAAAAAGACACCTCGTAATTAAACGGTATATAGACATTGTTTTGTAGGGAATTAAAATATCTAGAATATGTAATGCCGTTCATTTTAGTCCGATCAATAGAAAGTAAGATATTGTTAAATAACCAATTCGTTTAACTTTGATCTGTTGACTGTGAATAACTCGAAACGCAGACACAATATCAAAGTTATTTGCACCCCTTGTACTCCTTGCACCCCCGCTAGTTAAGCCACTGATATACATGGTCGGTTGCAGAAAGGCTCGCTGATGATCTCCTTAGAGACTGATTAAACAAGTCGGTACTGCATTCTGATAGGTTAATAATCAGTCGTTAAGAGCTAAGCAGCCATTATGACTTGATGGGCCTTTCTGCAACTGGCCATTAGACAGTTATTGTTCAGGCCCATGAAACAAATTTTGATGTCAGTAACAGCACAAAATACTACAATCCTAAATTACTGCTGCAAGCTTATGAAACTAATAATAATTTTTCACTACTAACTAGTTGTCTCACCTGCTGTTGTCTTACCTGCTATAACGTTTTGCAGCCTCCTCAGCAAGCCACCTTATACTTAACGAATTAATTTCTGAATATGGTATAGGAACTCTATACAATCTGTTGCTTATCTGTATATCAATAAACGATGTCACAATTGGAGTGACATTTGAAGCTTTTGGTGAAGTCTGCTTTCCGAGTATAACAGTCGTAAAATCTTGTTCAGTAGTTTCGGTAGGCTTGGATAAATTCGTAGATTCGTTCTGCAACTTTCGAGTTTGTGACAAACTTGCCTCAGACAAATTAACAGAACTTCGTTTTCTGCTAAATCCAGAGCTTATTAAAGACACTTGACGCTTTCGTTTATTTGTTTTAACTTTAGTTGAGGTTATATAGTTGCGCTCGGAGAGGCTTACGTCACTATCGTCTGAAATTACATCAAAATTCTCTTTATCAAAGTTAGCATTTTTAATAGGACTGCTCAATTGTTTTATTGGTAGGGTAGTTCTTCGTTTTTTTGCAGAAGAACATAACCTTAAATCATCATCTAACCAATCCTCAACCATGTCCTCAGCATATAAAAGAGCGGACCGTTTACTCAGTTTTTGCTCGAAATTACTTTTCTCCGGTAGTTTATGACGTAAATTTTGCATAACCTTCATGTATTCCCCCTTTGCTGCATTTTTCACATTTGCAGTTGAGGAATCATCATTCGAATCATCCGATTCAGTATCTAAACCATTAAATCTCCGTAAGTTTCCAATTGATTTTTGTTGCGTTATTGGTTCTGTGTAAATTTCCTCCTCGTCCTCGTCTATTAGTGTATTTTTTGCTGGGGCTACTATATTTTGTCCTGATTTCTCCAAGGCAGTAGTAAGTCTTTCTAGGATTGATTCATAGTGCGCTTGGTTTATGTTTCTAAGTTCCTCAGATTGACGCCATTTCTGCAACAGATGTAGTGGCGTCTCCCCTTTATCAGTTTTTGCAACAGCGTTAGCCCCCCTATCGAGAAGAAGATCCACCACGTCCAAGTGGCCGTTGAGTGCTGCATCGTGTAGCGGAGTCACACCTTCCAAAAACAAACATCAACCTTAACAATTAATATATTTTAAAAATAGAGGTACACTAGATTTAAAAGTACTACACAAGGAAATGGCACACATAATGGCAACAAAATTAACAGGATATATTAACTTATTACATGACAGGATAACAAAATATTTCCATAATATTATATTCCAAATTATATGTGTTTCAACTCACCTTCGCAATTCTTTCCGCCTCTATCATTAATTGCGGCCCCACGATCAATGAGCAAAGTCACAATATCCAACTGGCCAAAGTTGCATGCCTCATGTATCGGCAACCAGCCGCAATTGTCTCTAACATTCACCGCGTGTCCCTGATCTAACAGCTTTAAGACAAGCGTATACTTCCCGCTTATACATGCTATGTGCAGTTGTGTTTCTCCCTTGGCGTTTCGCTTTATCAAAAAAGTCTTCTGACGTTTTCTGGAACCCCTTGATTTTTTCTCTTCACATTTTTCGTCATCATCTGATATATCGGTTATATCATCGATGTCAACGTGGTCTCCTATTGTCGGAGTCTTAAGTGGCTCATCTTGTTCAATTTCGCTATCTGACGAAACATAGTGTAACTGTTGGATTTGGGATTTTAATTTTTCCGACCCGTTTTCTTCAAAGTTTTGTTCTAATAAAATTTTATGTCTTGATAGTACTTTCCCTTCTAGATGTGAATCATTTGCTCGCTTACATATTTCCCTAGCTTTCTCGTAAATACACTCAATTTCACGAAAATCCTTCCCTGCGGATTCCATGACATCTGTTATAGTGAATAACGTATTTATCGCTTCTCTAGTGCACGTTTGGTTCACGGAAAAGTCTTTTTCGAAGTATTTGATAGCCAAATCATACTGTTTGTTGTCGGAGTATGTCTGGGCTAGGCTGACATAACAAGGACTCAAGTTTTGACCTGTTTCACCATTTTGTTGGGCTTCCTGAAGCATTTTTTGATAGTACTCTATAGCTTTTGCATAGATTTTTAATTCACAAGCACCATCACCCATCCTTTCATAAAGTTTCTTGCGACTTTTGTGGTCGGTTTCACTCATGGTAAGGAGTTGATCTTCAGTGTTACACAGAGCAGCAACTGTGTACAAAATTCCAAAGAGATTATTACAAAACAATATTTTTTTCAATTAGACCAGCGTGCTGTACATAGGACCATATATTTACGTTACAGCTGTTAATTGAAAAGGTAATAGAGAAAGAAGAAAATATCTACTTGGGTTTAATAGATATCACAGATAGAAAGTAAACATAAATTAAGAAATAAAATCCTCTTAAACTTTGCAATATTTTTATTAGATATGCTCTGGTACCGGTTTCGACATTAGGTCATCTTCAGCCAGAAATAGTCAATTAACGTCAATAACTATGACTATTTCTGGCTGAAAATGACGTAATGTCGAAACCGGCACCAGAGCATATCTAATAAAAATATTGCAAAGTTTAAGAGGATTTTATTTCTTAATTTATACATATCTCTTTGCAACATGGACCCGAATCATAGAAAGTAAAGATGTGGTATAGGATTTGGTGGAATCAATTAAAAGTCTGTATAAGAACACCATAAAAGACATTAGAACAAGCAACAGAACATCTAGCCCAGATGAGGTGCGCGAGTCAACACTAAACCTAGATCAAAATGAACAAACGACCACGTGGGCGCGTGTGACATCAGTACACAAAAACGGACCCACATACAAAGCTACAAGTTACTATCCAATATCTGTCCTACCAGCTTTCTCGATAATATTTGAAGCAATAATCACAACACGAATAATCGCATTCTTCAATAGGAAGAAAAAATTCTGTAGAGAACAGTTCAGCTTTATATCAGGCTGTGGACAGCAGCAGGCAATATAGGGCCTTATAATGTGGGTATCAGAGGTCCTCAAGACAGGCGATTCTAAGAATATTTGCATCATAGCATATACCTGCCAATATTATGGCACGTACAGTGGAACCTCGCTTAACGAGCATAATTCGTTCCAGAGTCGTACTCGTAAAACGAAACACTCGTTAAGCGAAACAATTTTTTCTATATAAATTAATGTAAAATACGATAATGCGTTCCGTATCGGAAAAATACGCAAAAAAATGTATCTATAATGTTTATTCAGAGAAAATAATATATAATATATTTTTAAGAAGCAGGTATTGTCTACATCTTTTCTACTATCGCAAACTGAACAAACCTGGAATGCGAATTCCATTTACAGACAACCAAAATCTATATAATTTTGATACATACCTAATTCTTCTTTACTAGAAAGCTGTCTAGAGTCACTTGCTTTTGCCGACGCTTCAAAATTTGGCGAAAATGCGACACAGCATTATCATTAAATAAATCGGTAGCGCGCATAGCCACGGCTTTATTAGGGTGATGTTTTTCAATGTAGGATGCAACAGTTTTCCATGCTTTCAGCATTTCTTTTGTTGCGCTAGAAGATTGTTGCATTTCTGACGACAAAGTTTCCTCCTCAACGTCTTGCTGTGAAACACAATGCAACTCCACAAGCTCTTCGGTAGTCAGTTCTTGGCTGTGCTCTTCCAAAAGCTCATCAATATCATTGTTATCCACCTCCAGGTCCATTATATTGGCCATTGACACAATCTCGTTGACTACAGAGTCCACAGGTTCTGTGTCATTTTCCTCAAGGTCATATTCGGCAACGCTCTCCGGCCAAAGCTTCTTCCAAGCAGAAGTAAGGGTTCTCTTGGTAACACCTTCCCACGCCTTTTCTATCATCTTGAGGCAAGAAACAATGTGGAAGTGATCTTTCCAAAACTCTCTTAGACTGAGATTGGTCTCTTCAGTGACCTCAAAACAACGCTCGAAGAGTGCTTTTGTGTAGAGCTTCTTAAAGTTCGAAATTACCTGCTGATCCATAGGCTGGAGCAACGGAGTGGTGTTGGGAGGAAGAAACTGGATCTTAATGAATTTAAATTCTTCACGGAGGTCGTCTTGTACGCCTGGAGGGTGGGCAGGAGCGTTGTCCATAACAAGCAAGACATGGAGTGGCAGATTCATCTCAAGCAAAAATTTTTCACAGAAGGACCAAACACATTATTGATCCAATCAATAAAGTAGACACGTGTCACCCAACCCTTCTTGTTGGACCTCCACATCACATTTAGCCTGTTCTTCTCGACTTTACACTTCTTAAAGGCTCGTGGAGTTTCGGAATGGTAAACAAGCAACGGTTTAATTTTCAAATCGCTGCTTGCATTGGCACAAAATAGTAGCGTGAGACGGTCTTTCATCGGCTTGTGGCCGGGCAATGCATTCTGCTCTGCTGTTATATAAGTTCGCTTTGGCATCTTTTTCCAGAAGAGACCTGTCTCGTGACAATTAAAAACCTGTTGTGGCAGGTAACCCTCAGAATCTACGAGCTTCTTGAAGTTTCCGATAAAGTTCTCTGCTGCCTTTGTATCGGAGCTTGCTGCTTCACCATGCCTCACAATGCTGTGCATGCCAGTTCTTCTTTTAAATTTCTCAAACCACCCACGGCTTGCCTTAAATATTTTTTCTTCGACCGTTGATGGTCCTGGCGCCTTTTTAACAAGGTCGGCAAAAATCACTTTTGCCTTCTCACAAATGATGTTTTCGTTAATAGTGTCGCCTTGCAATTGCTTCTCGTTTATCCATATAAGAAGCAACCGTTCAACATCGTCGATAATAGGTAACCGTTGCGTAGATATTCTTGTCACTCGCTTTGCAGCATCTAGCTCCTTAATCTTGTCCTTGTTTTTTAAGATAGTGCAAATTGTTGATGTAGACCGATTGTATGTGCGTGCTAGATCAGCCACACTCACACCTCGTTCTCGCATTTCAATGATTTTACGTTTCATTTCTACGGTAATTTTTATTCTTTTACGGCAGTCTTCTTGCGGCTTTTTCTTCTGAGACATGTTTCCAAGGGTTATTAAACTTGCACAAAAACAATCACAAATAAATATGTCTAAACGCAAATTTGGAAAAATGTTGACACAATTCACAACCGACACTAAGATGCTAGCGGAACGACTGGTAAGCACTGCTGATGTGGCTCGCACAATCCGGGACTTCCCCTCTCTTTGTCACTCGCTATGTGAAACATTGCTCGTAAAGCGAGTCAATTTTTGCGATTTATTTTGCTCGTTATGCGAATTACTCGTTATGAGAGGTGCTCGTTAAGCGAGGTTCCACTGTATATGGATAAAAAACGACTGCAGGCCAGCGGGAGGAGGCATTTGAGAAGGGTGTTGTGACTGAGCATCATGGAAATAAAGTGAGACAACCAAATAAGAGCAGAATTGAGCATTGAAGTTCTGAGCAATAAATAGAGAATAGCAAACTAAGATCGATGGGTCATATTGCACGGATGGATGAGACCAGGCAACTGAAGAAGGCATCCTCCCTTCCCAAAAAAAAAGTCTTAAATAAGGAACAAACGTCAACACCCTATAAGGTATAAGAGCTCAAGGATTATGTATACAGAGTATCAAAAAGGAGTCTATGAAAAAATCCTGTTTTCCGGTAACCGCATACCAAAACTGACTTCCACTTGAGGCGGAAATTCATATGTTAGGAACGAGTTCATTGATTATGTTTATGTAACATCAGCTGGTAAGCGGTCCGCGCAGCGTTATTCCAAAGATAAAGCACTCGTCCCACTACGATGTTATATCAGCCGCTGGTTACTGCTGTCTAGCAGCATTGTGCCAACCCTCAGCAACTAGTTGAAGCCCCAACTGCTGAAAGTTTGCACCACAATTCCAGAGGTTTCATATGCGGTATTGAAGTTTCGATATGCCCTGAAAACAGTATTTTTTTCATAGACGCTGTATTCTGATTTCAAAACTTTCATTCAGTTTAAGCACTAATTACTTAAATTATTAAAAATTTATGGATAAACTTAAATTTTACTTACCTGTTTTTAATGTATACTCGATGTGTTGCCTGTCAGCAGAAATTGGTGAGTTTAATTTGTATGCCTTCAATAAAATACCTTTTGCCGCATGAAAATCAGTCAACTTTATCAACAGTTCTGCTTTTGACAGCAAAGCCGCACAAATCAACTGTGTTTTATTCTCCAACCTCTCTAAAACAAAAATGGTCTGTTAGGTACTATCGTGAGCATAAAAACGGGGACACTCAAATTTGCACTAATTAAACTGGTCTTCGTAATTTCATGTCAGTACGTTGGTCATCTTGAATTTTGACGTAAGAAATAAAAGGCGATTTCGCGTGGCTAAACGGTTCGATTTGGTTCCGGTTGGCGGTTGGATGTGGTTGACAGAACGGTTCTAAATCGTCATCATTTTTGAAACGTCAGTAACCGCTCGACGGAAAATTCCGCAATTGAATTAATTTCAGAAGGCAATAAGGCGATTTCGCGTGGAACGGTTCGGTTGCGGTTCGACTACCGATTTGAACCAACCATTTTCACATGGCGATTGATGACGTAACGGTTGCAGTTGGTTCGATTCGGTCCGTCAAAATCTTGAACCTGCCTGGGAAGACGGTTTGAAATATCGGTTCGTTTGGGTTGTCATTTTTAGGTTATAAATTTGAAAATGCTGGCATAATGGATACGTATGTCATTGTCGGAATGCGCGGTAGACCACTGCGTATGTCATTACTGTCATATTTAACAGTAAGTGGGGCACCTAACCTATGAATCGAACCGGATCATTTTCCGTCGAGCGGTTACTGACGTTTTAAAAATGATGACGATTTAGAACCGCTCTGTCAACCACATCCAACCGCCAACCGGAACCAAATCGAACCGTTTAGCCACGCGAAATCGCCTATAGGCGATTTCGCGTGGAACGGTTCGGTTGCAGTTCGACTACCGATTTGAACCAACCATTTTCACATGGCGATTGATGACGTAACGGTTGCAGTTGGTTCGATTCGGTCCGTCAAAATCTTGACCCTGCCTGGCAAGACGGTTTCAAATAGCGGTTCGTTTGGGTTGTCATTTTTAGGTTATAAGTTGTAAAATGCTGGTAAAATGGATACGTATGTCGTTGTCAGAATGCGCGGTAGACCACTGCGTATGTCATTACTGTCATATTTAACAGTAAGTGGTTAGTGGGGCACCTAACCTATGAATCGAACCGGATCATTTTCCGTCGAGCGGTTACTAACGTTTTAAAAACGATGACGATTTAGAACCGCTCTGTCAACCACATCCAACCGCCAACCGGAACCAAATCGAACCGTTTAGCCACACGAAATCGCCGTATAATTCAAATTCGGCTGCATGATGGATTCAGCATTCGAGAAACTGCTACTGAATTAAGTGTAGGTAGGCAAGAAACCGCAAAGAATAAAATTATTGGAACCGGAACAAGTTTGTAGGTTGACAGATACTGTCAAAGTTTAGACTTCATAGGTTAACAAATACGGCCAAAGTAAATAGGCGATTTCGCGTGGAACGGTTCGGTTGCGGTTCGACTACCGATTTGAACCAACCTTTTTCACATGGCGATTGATGACGTAGCGGTTGCAGTTGGTTCGATTCGGTCCGTCAAAATCTTGAACCTGCCTGGCAAGACGGTTTGAAATATCGGTTCGTTTGGGTTGTCATTTTGAGGTTATAAGTTGTAAAATGCTGGTAAAATGGATAGGTATGTCGTTGTCGGAATGCGCGGTAGACCACTGCGTATGTCATTACTGTCATATTTAACAGTAAGTGGGGCACCTAACCTATGAATCGAACCGGATCATTTTCCGTCGAGCGGTTACTGACGTTTTAAAAATGATGACGATTTAGAACCGCTCTGTCAACCACATCCAACCGCCAACGGGAACCAACTCCGTGCATTTTTATGCACGGTCTTGGTGCACTTTATACACAAAAGTATATAAAGTCGAGCATAAACCGAACATACAAACCCGCACCAGCATGGTGCCAGTGCTGCCGAGTGCAGTAAATCGAAAACGCTATAAACTTGTATATATAAACATGTGAATATAAGCGCCTAATTTCACTTTGCTGTCCCCATTTCCTTTTTTTTTTTTGCTCACGATAGTACATATCAATCGCATCTAGGTGTAAATTGTTGCAGTTCTAAAGCTCTTTATACCCATATATCAAGGTTTAATAAGGTTTACAGTTGGTTTATTCACCCATCCATAAAGTGCTCTATAGCTATGTGTCAAATAAGTCCATTGGTCGCCTTATGACTTATGTGGTGGCTAAGCTAGCAGATACTTAACGGGAGGTGAATAAACCGACCCTTAATTTAACTTAACGGAAATTTACGTCTGTGGTTCTTCATTTTAATTGATTAACAAACATCATCCAAAGAGTCTCTTCATTTCTAATGGTTAATTACAATCATACGATGTGCTGAACAAAGACTAGAATTTGAAGAACAATAGTGGTAGTTGCAGGGGCGGATTAACCAAGGTCGAAATTAGACAATTGCCAGCAAAAAGACAAAAAAAAATATAAAAAATCTTCATTGGCAAAGTGTAGTAATAGCTACTTTCCATTTGCACATTTCTAAGTTGATCTTAGCTGAACCATTTACCTTTATTTGGTTTGGTCTAAGTTCATCTAAGCTAACGTAGTTGGCAAAAGAAACGCATCCGGTGGCACTTCAGCTAGATAAATTCAGCAACCTTTGCGGGTAAGCAACCAGGGGCAAGGGGGTGGTCGCTCTACTGAGTTTCTCTAACATCAAGCAAAAGGAACGCTACATGTAACTTAGATTTGATTAGCTCAGCTCTTCAAAAACAAGTGGCATGATAATAATGATAAAATCTTTAGAAACTGGTGTTTTTTAGTAGCTTTTGGAACCACATTTTGATAAAACCAGTTAAACGCTACAAAACAAGAATAGACTTTTTTGGTTGTAAAATATATGAATCGTTACTAGGATTTATAAAAGGTCTTAGAGATAAATTCAATGATTTTGAAATGATGGGAAAACAATTACTAATTTGGATAACCAAATCGATAACAAAAGGGCTAAAAAAGAAATTTACAGGACGACGAAACTAGAGTAAATGAGAGACAATTAGTGGGAAGAGAGGATATGTGAGTAAATGTGTTTATTGAAATTATAGACACAGTTGTTAGTTGTTACTGAGATAACAAAACGAAAAATAGCATATGACTAAATTTTGGATCTGTTCAGGTTCTTAGAAAAAAAATGTATTATCATCTGACGATGAAATAAGAACAAAAGCATAGAAACTTAAAGACATCTATAAAAATGATCTGGACGATTATTTTCCTCAGGAATGTGTTCAGTATATTTATTTATTGATTCGAAGTGGAAGGTAGTTTGTCAGTTTGCCGGAAGGTAGTATGAACAGTAGTGGTCCTATTACGGATCCTTGGGCAACACCATATCGAACTGTGCAGCAATTGCTGTTTACCTCCACATACCACCAACTGCTGACGATTACTTAGGTATGACTCAATCATACTTAGCGTTACACCTCTTAGACCATAGCGCTCTAGCTTTCGAAGCAGGATGTCATGCAAGACGCAGTCAAAGGCTTTACTGAGGTCGTAGAAAGTTGCCAGACCTTGGTGTCCGTCCTACATCGCTATCTGGATTAAGTGCACTAGCTCTTCTAGTGCATTCGCCGTCCCCTTTCCCTTTTGGAAACCATACTAGTAACGGGTTGATATGCTTTCGGAAAATAACAAAGTCCACAATTCTTGATATCAGGATTGACTCAATAACCTTACAAAACACTGGCAGTATAGTGATTGGTGGGTAGTTTGAAGGCTCACCATGATCTCCGTTTTAATAGACGCACCACCTTTCCAATCTTTAAGCGCTTTGGAAACATCTCTTCTTTCAAGAATGCATTGATAATGTAGGGTATTAGTGTGCTTATCATATCCGATACTGATTGAATCTTTCCTCCGTTAGTCCATATACATCAGCACTTTTCTTTTGTTTAAACTTCAATACTTGGCAATGCATCTCTGTTGCAGAAGTTGGGAAGAGTAGGGTTACCAGACGTCCTCTTTTAACCGGACAAGTCCTCTTTTTTAGGGGTCATGTCCGGGTCCGGTATCTTTTTCCGATTTTCCTCGAAATGTCCTCTTTTTTAACAAAATCATAAAATAACTTAATACCGGACAAAAAAATAAGGTAATGTATAGTTTCATTCCACAATTAATTATTTTCTAGGGCGCATTGAGAGAAGCGGCGTAAAAAAATTGTTTCTCCTAAACAACCTCTCTAGGAAGTGAATATCCGCAAAAACTGTCGGAGCGATATTCTCACGAAGTTTCTGAGAATTATCCATTTTTTCGGCTATTTCTTATATGCACTGTTAGTCCAGTCAAATCGTTCCCGAGGGTGCAAGTTTTTTTCTGTCATTCTATATGGTTTTTGGGGTGTTGAATTCGAATTTCAACTTTGCTACTTCCCACGGATGTGGCTTCACAACGAACATCGCGAAAGAATTCAAGATCTTCGACCTTTTTAATTTTTTTGCGAAAAACTGATAAAACTATGCAATTTTCGAGGTAGACCAACCTATACAAAAATAAAGTACATTAAATTTCCTATAAGAGCACCCCTGAAATGCATTTTGGCCGCTAGAGCGTGCTGAAAAAGCGCCAAATTTTCCTACTTAGTGTAAAACCCAGTTTTCGAGTTAGTGAAAACTGAGTTTTCGAGGCTATGATTGTGCTAAAACTACATTAATTTCCCTATAAATTGCACATCTTAGTCACTTATTTTGGCCAAACCGTGTAGCCGCGAGATCCGGTTGATATTTTACATCATATTAAGCTAAGCCAAGCCGATAAGTCGAGCCGCTAAGCGTCGCAGACAATAAAAAAAAATACATATACATTAAGTATTAATTAAAAAGAGCAAATATGTAGTTTTTAATAAATAAATATTAATAATATAGGTCTCTACTAATCAAGTGATAACTAATAACCATTTTCAAGTTATGTTATGTCAATTTGTAAGTACAAATTACAATGTAAATTCAGAAATCAGAAGACAAAAAATTAGGACAAGGAAAAATAATGATCTCCGTTTAATTAATAGTAATCACTACTTCAAAATATTAAAACAATTAATAACAGAAAAGTAAAACATTCTTACCTGATATTACAGTAAACATATATATTTTTAAAAAAATATTAATATGGGTTTATACTTAATCTTTGGTGAAGGGCTCTTGACAGCGGTTTCGCTTAATTTGGCATAAAATTTTAACACGCTCTAGCGGCTACACAGTTTGGCCAAAATAACAGATTAATTTATGCAATTTGTAGGGAACTTAATGTAGTTTTATCAGAATCTAAGCTTTTTTGTAGTCACACGCACATTAGATAAAGTAGGAAAATTCGAGGTCTACGTCGAAAAATGCATAGTTTTAAGACTTTTTGGCAAAAAACTGAAGAAAACTAAAAAATATTGAGAAGACTTCTATTCAGTGAGAGCTCTCCTTGTGGACACCTCCAATAAGCGGACAGCTCCCATAACCTGATAAGTTTTCTGGAACCATTCGGTCGCTCCAATGACCGTACGCAGACACTTTTTCGGACCACAAGTTGATGAAAGTCTCCCTTAAGACCCAGTTCTACCTCTCATAAATGGCGTTATCAAATAAAAACGTTATTTATTGTTCTGAACTGTTGTGAACTCTTTAACATACAAGAATAACCGAATAAAAAGTTCAGTTTTCCAAACTTTCGGTGTCCTTTTTTTTACTCGAAGAAACATGGTAACCCTAGGGAAGAGGTACTTTGACATATCACCGAGTGGGATTTTGTAATCAGTGTTTGTACTTTGGGGTATGTGGGCCATGATTTTGTCTACTGCTGATGAAAATAATCACTTATCTGCTCGCAATTAGGAAGTTGCGAGTGTTGTTGACAGTGTTGTCCAAGTTTGTTTTTGATGCATGTCCAAATTTTTTGTGGTTTGTTTTCCGCTCTTCTTATTACTTCGCTTACTTGTAGGTTCCGTGCAGTTTCGCATTTCCTCACTAAACACTTTTTGTAGTTTTCCAGAGCTTAGGGTCTCTGGACATCATAAAGGCATCATGCATCATCCCTAAAGTCTTTCTCATTTGTGTAAGTGCCGGCTCGTGGATTCTTCTACGAGCAGTGGGTATCCATGTCTTTTTCAGGGAAGTTATTCTGAAAGTGGCCCATAAACACCGAAAAGGTGTTAAATTTTGCCTCAGGCTCCCGAACATGAAAAACCTCCTGCCAGTCCTTGGTCAACAGACATTCCCAGAACAGGTACCAGATTACTGATGAGTATATCCTCCGGGTTGTGGAGCCATGTCTGCACATCACTTTGGTATTTCCAAAATGACTGGGTTGTGGTCTGAAGTTGGCGTACTGATAATAGAAACTGTGTGGTTGGTTGTTGTTCTAAAGATGTTATCGATGCAACTCTCTGTTGTATTTGCTTTTTTCCTGGTTGGGGAATATACTGTTCGTTTCATACCAAAGCTGGTCATAAGGTGAATAAGCTCAGCCACCCTCGGACATGATGCGTCGTACAAGTTGACATTGAAGTCTCCCGTAAGGATTGAGGAGGTGCTGTCATCATAATTTAGTGAGATATATGTGAGAGCGTTTTCGACAGTGGAAATAAGTTGCTGAAAATTACCGGAGGATACTCTATATACTGATATTGTCACCATTTTCAACTTCTGAATGTAGCACGCAGCGATCTCCCCGTGTAGTTCCAATGAGAAAGGCTTCATTTCATTTATTTCATCGGCTGCTATGCTTTTCCCAACGAAGATGCTGGCTCCACCATGTATATGGTGTACCCTGTCTACAGTAGGAGCTGACCATGGAGTAGTCCTTCAGCGGGAAGGTGCTTTGTTTTTCGGTAGTAAGCCAGTGTTCAGCGATACACAGGACCTGGACTTTATTTTCTGCTACTAGATGTTCTAGAGCTGCTAACTTGTTTGTGATACTTTGTACATTTATCTGCATTATACGGAAGGGTTGAGCGTTTAGGTGCACTGCATTTGCCTTCTTATTTTCTGTGTTCGATCCAGAATCTTCTGCCTCATTTGACCGTCTTTTATCTTTTTGTTTCCCTTGGGTTGTCTTTGCGTTGTTCCAATTGAAAAATCTACTGGCTAACCATTATATTTTTGGCCAGTTTTGTGCGTTCATAAGAATGACTCTATGGCTGAAGTACACCCCTACCCTAAAACATTTTGCGAAGGATTTTGTTTCAATCCTAGTACATGCTACATCCTTTTTAGTTTGGCAACATATTCAAAGAATTGCGTTTCATTTACATCTGGGTGAACTCTTTTTACACACACCCATGCCTTTTTGCAAGCACTTTTCAGTGTTGCACCTTCTGCTACCCCACAGACGGCCTGCGTGTTCACATTTTAGTATGTCTTTATGTAACTGTACTTTCTTTTGCAAAACTACGGAATGTTTTCTGTTGTTTATCTCTCTCGGTCACACATACTTGCATAACCCACATTCTTCACGTACTTGTCATAAGGTTGACCGTCTGGAACAACCCTCTGTCTGCCGGTGGACCGGATTTAGGTTCTTGCGGGCCCTTGCCCACGAGCCTCAGATTGAACAAATGGGTTGTAAATGTATAAGTATTAAGTAGCTACTGTATTATTATTAATTGGCGTGTTAAGCATAGAGGTTGTATCTGTAAATGTCTACAGGTTATACCTTTTCTGATAGTCACAAAATTGAATGATTTTTTGTTGATATATTAAAGCTTAAAGATGACAAGAAAACAAGCATGACAAAGAATTAAAAACACGCGTATTACAACACTTCTACCCGCAAAGCAACAGCACAATATATTTTTAAACTCAACATTTTACAACTTTAACAAAAGTAGAATTTTTTCATTGACGTTTCACTTTGATGACCCGTTTCTTCAACTCTTCATTTGCATGCCACGATATGATAATTTAAATAAATTTTAATTTTGAAGTGTTTTTTTTTTCTTTTTTTTAAGCAAAGGTAACCCATTTTTCTTGACTTTGACAGCCAATAACTACCCCTGATTTTTTTTTTATGAAAAAGACTGATTGTTTCTCTGTTCACATAACATTTTGAAAGTGTGGCCCTGGAAAAATAGATTTTTGATAACATTCGAAGAACCCTAATGTGCGCATAGGTGTACTTTCTAAACAAGCCAAATGTATACATATTGCGTATCTAAAATATATTTATGTAGAAACACTTATGTAGAAAAAAACTTAAAACATATCTTACCTGCTACATCATAAGCTAAATTATACTGATGTATAGCATTACTAAAATCCTCCTTTTTAGCATATAAGGACCCCAGATAGGAATAACCTCGTTGCAGCTGGTCATATATATCGTGTGTCTTACATATACCTACAGATTTCTGGACTAGCTCAATACCTTTATCGTAATTGCCCAGGGATTCTTGCACAACCCCCAAATTTGCAAATAATCGACATGACATGTCCATATGTTCCCTCTTATTGATTCCCGTTAACCTAAATAAAGATAATAAGAAATTAAATCAGAAAACATTTAAAACAACTTACGATTCGCAAACAACCAGACTTTTCATGAAGGATTTATAAGCTAAATTTAATGAATTCTTATCAGATTCATCGCCTTTATCTAAATAATTTGTTAAATAGATGTGTCCGATAGTAGCAAGAGCCCGTTGTTCTTCCACTTTATCTTTTTCCTGTTTTGATATCTGCAAATGTACCTGCTGATGCTCTAAAGCTTTATCGTAGTTTTGCATATGCATGTAAGCTTCACCTATCATGCGATGACAACGTGCGTAGTCCATGACATTATTCATAATTTTGTACTGCTTAGCAACAAATTTGTATTCATCTATTGCTCGGTCGTATTTTTCCTCCCTAAAGCAATATTCTGCTAGACCAATTGAAGCGGCTATGATAGCCATAGGGTTATTGTCCCGTATAGCTTTTGTTTTTTTCTTGATCAATTCTGCAAAACGGTAAAGTTAGTTTAATTAACCGTGTTGAATGTAGATTTTGAGAAAACTTACTTTCTTCTTCCATCGTTTGTGTGTTAATAAGTTTAATGTTTTTTGTTATGAATATTTCTTATATTATCGCATATTTTGCGGTAAACTTTGTTTTATTTTAGGTTAGGATATGGGATATACGAAGTGCGAACGCGGAGGATTAAAAATCCCTAGACCACAGATTACCTAGACCGTTTTTATTCTTATTTATGGGTGCGTTCTCCCAGTTTAAGCGCTTGAGCTCAGCGGACGGCAGCAACAACATGAACGCGATTGGTTAGTGAAAGCGCTGGGACGGCTGGAAACTTAAGGAGATAAATGTACATTTCCTATGCAGCGGCGGGCGGCGGCCGCTGGCGGCTGCGGCTGCTGAACAACGAAAAATGATGACCGCCGCGGGGCGCCGACGCGGCATAAGAAACCTGTTGTTATACAGAATACACTCCATTATATCTATGATGCGTGGGCAAACGAGTATAAGTCACGATTAATGCGTGGGCAAACGAGTATAAGTCACTATTAATGCGTGGGCAAACGAGTATCGGTCACTATTAGAAAGGTACTCTTTTGCCCACCCGTCATATTATTATACCAGTGCCAAGCGGCAGCCGGAGATCGCCCGCAGCCGCCGCCCGCCGCTGCATATGAAACCATGATGTAAGGATTAACTTGGTATGTGCAAAACTTTTCCCCTTCCCCAAATTTTTGCCTCAAATTTGCTTGGAATGAACTACGGTACCAACACGAAAAAGTAAAATATTGCGCCCTTCGTTGAAATGTCTAACATGAATAAATTAAGTTTGATTTGTTCTTGGTTTGTGTTTGGGTACCTGTGTTTGTTCATAGGATGATGTAATTATAGATAATGTGCTTCAAACTCGCATTCTTTACTCTTCCTGGAATACCAACCCAAAAAGTAAAATATTGTTCTCAAATGCAATCTACAGTCTGGTCGTCTGGTTTCCAAGCATTGTTTGGCATTGTCGTGTTTTCTTGCGTAAGCACGTTGAAAATGTAAAACGTTGTGACGATGTTGCGTTCCTCGGCTACAAACAGTGGCCCTAAGTACGCATTTGAAAAAGAAATTAACATTATCCATTTAATTAAAATGATTTTATTCGTAGATGTGAAACCATTTGACAATAGTCACAAGAAAATCCATGCTCTAATTTGTAGAACCAACGCAGTCCTTTGTGTAAAATTATCCCGCTGGGCTTCAAAAGAAAATCCGTGCAAAAGATGCGTACGGAGTACAAACATATGAACTACTAGAACGTATAAACAAATTGGTCATCCCAACTTTAGTATGTACAATTCCAGGGTGCATAGATTACTGAGACGTTGTTGTACATATTTTAGCAATGATATCACCCACAATTTTTTAAACAAAACTAATAATTCTAGAATTGCAATACGTTTATCCGAAATTTTAACATATAAGGTATTCAAATGTTGATAATTTCGTAGTAGACCAAACATACGCTACAATTGAGAGGTTAGTAAAAATAAAACTTATTTTTATTTGCAGATCAAGTACCCAAAAATTGCATAAAGTTTCCATTGGGCAGGCTTATGATGGGATTTAATTGCCTCTTATAGATGAATACGTCTATAGTATTTTTTAATGGTTCTTATAAAAGCTACAAAAGTATATTCAAAAAGACAAAGGCGTATACTTACTTACGTTGAAAACGAACAATATCCAATGTTTCTGCACACTATATGTACTGTTAAATGTCTATGCTTTTCACAAATACACACTAGTAAATATTTTGTTTTTTTATTTTAAAATTCTTACATCTTGTTTTGTATGTCGTTTTATCAAAGTGTAATATTTCAACGTCAAACCTTAAAACATAATAATGACAAAAGGTAATCTTGTATACATATATCATGGAATAGAGCTTAAAACTTTTTACAAATTATGCAAAAGCCAAACAATGATTTGCTGGAACATTTCACGTTATACAAATAAGAAACTAAAAAATAAAATTAATTACTTCCGGGTTGTCGTGTCAAAATTCGTAATTGTTGACCTGTTTCTCGGTTCTTCGGAGCTAACTGAAGTTACGAATATCTGAAAAAGTTCCAAAGAAAGATTTAAAATTTATATTCAGAAGAGATAGACTAGTTTAAGGAAATAATGTTTATTAAATACTATAATTAATAAGGTACAAATCAACAAGCTTAACATTATTTGTGTTATTCTTTGAGAACACACACAACCGTCCCTTCAAAACTATCACTTTCCATGACGGACTATGCTTCGGCTTATTATTATCAGCAGTAGGCGAATGAATCTGATGAGACTGCCGAGCTATCACAGTTAAATATTAACATCCCAGTGGGTTTTTGTTTTGTGTTATCACAGTCATAAGTTTCTGAGTCTATACAGGATAGTGCACAAGAACGGACATGGTCCAACTTTTCATTTGCTGTCAAGGCGATTTTGGAATTGTTTTCTGGAAGTAGAATTTATGGTATCAGTTCTTAGGCGGTTCCAATGGTAGACTACTCTGTTGATAAGGAATTTTCTCCGCAGTAGTTTGTTGCATTTTTCTTTGGAGAGGTTGTGACATAAATGGTAGAGGTTTCTCAGTTTCTATCTTTTTACTCTAAACGTGTGATTCAGTACATGGAATGTGCGATGTCTACTTCTGCTGGCGGTCGTTCGTCGAACAATAATTTTATGCGGTTATCAATTCCCTTTTTGAAAGGCAACTCGTTCGTTCATGGGCCAAAGGTTCACTTCAAAGGTTGCAATGGTGCTGTATTATTATGAACTCCAAAATTAATGTCAAATGAAATATTGTTAGGATTCATCTCTATAAAGGAGCTATTCCTGCGGCGGTCGGTGACGTCATTTCTTTGGTTTCGATTCCAGATTGTATTGCTGCTGACATACTAGCTCTCATCCCTTCTACTTATCGTTGACGGAGATGGCATATTTACTATACCCTCAAGAATATATTTTCCTGTCTAACACGCCGTAAGTAGTGGTGAAAGATAATGAATTTCATATTCTTTGTCACTATCAGATTACACCCACTTTTCTTTTCTCTTCTACTTCTTTGTCACGTAGTTGTCCTATGCTGGGTCCATATGTCACACATATTTCAGTACAGAAATTGTATGAAATTGGCACCGCTCCTAGTAAGGGTTCCTTTGCCGAGGACCTTAGGGTTGAAGTGGTCTGTGCATATAAACGTCCACCTTAACGTCTCTGCAACTCCATATTTCCTATAAATAAATATAACATAAGAAACTCTACCACTAATAGTTATATTGAAATAATTTTTACAGCATGCGGAACAAGTCTTCGTGATTTGCCAACATTTCCACTTTGTGCATTTTTTCTCCTCCGTGGTTGTTGAAAAGATTGTTCCGAAAAATGCACTGAACATACTCGTGCTGTAAAAATATAATATAATAAAAACATATAGTAACTATTACTGAAATACAATTTAAATTAAATAATATTATAGTAATAATACATTATAATACATGTCAGCGTAACTTACCACACTTATGAAGTACATCGGTGCGTCCAATGTTACGTAGCCAGGCTTCGCACACTATTGGATCATTCGGGAACTTATATAGAGACACATTCCTCACTAAATTGTTTGCTTTGTTTTGGCAACCACTTACAATGCATATCAACATTGTAAATAATGACCGTAGAATAAACTTATAATACTTATTATAATAACCTACAAAATCTAACTAAAATTCTAAAACTAAGTTACTTAAACTAAGTTGACTTAAAAATAAAATAAAAACTGATCTATAATACTTAATAATAAACTAATAACCTAAAGTGTAAAGTAGGGGGCTCTCTCTTGGCAAACACAAGAATAATCCACTCGATAGACGAAAATATCGAACAAACCAGACTGTACACACTGTAAATTGCATTTGAATTGATTAGTTTGAATTAATCGGACACGTGTTGACAACAGAGAACAAAATTTTTGGGTTGGTATTCCAGGAAAAGTAAGGAATGCGAGTTTGAAGCACATTATCTATAATTACATCATCCTATGAACAAACACAGGTACCCAAACACAAACCAAGAAGAAATCAAACTTAATTTAATCATGTTAGACATTTCAACGAAGGGGGCAATATTGTACTTTATCGTGTTGGTACCGTAGTTAATTCCAAGCGAAAATGTGGGGAAGGGGAAAAGTTTTGCACACACCAAGTTAATCCTTACATCATGATATGAAACGTACCATAAGGTAGAAAACTCACCGATGCGATAGCCGATAAGCGACTAGCGATACGCGACATCGTATACGTTTCTATAGAAACATAGAGCCTTGATTCGCAGTCGCGTAACGCTAGTCACTTATCGCATCGGTCAGTTTTCTGCCTTGTGGCCAAAAGTGTTAAGCGAAGATGAAGGGCGAAAATACATGTGCGATGCATCCGTGCGATATGACCGGATCTGACCGTTCAGCCACCGCGGGCGCTTAGTCTCGGCGCCGGCAGCGCAAGCAGGTTTGGCTGGAACCGGCTGAACGCACCCCGTGCGTTCAGCCAGTTTAAGGGCACGGACACACATCGAGCGTATAGCGCAGCGAAGCGTTTTCGGTATGTTCGAATATATAGAAAACGCCGAGCGTATAGCGCAGCGGAAAGCGTTTTCTGTATGTTACGAAAATATATAGAAAACGCTTTCCGCTCCGCTATACGCTCGATATGTGTCCATTGTGTCCGTGCCCTAAGTCGCTAAAGCGCTTGAACTCAGCAACCAATGGCCATGGCGTTCATGTTGTTGCTGCCCAATGCGTGTGTACAACCACATCGGGCGCTGGTCAGCGCTAGCTAAGCGGTCCTAGTAGGGTTGCCAGGTCCAAAAATCGAGTTCGCAGGACAAGGGTTAAAAACATCCAGGACGCATGTCAAAAAAGCAGGACCCTACCTTTCTTAAAAAAACTTTCTTTTTTATACAAAAATATAACAAATAATACAGAAAACAATGTATACTCTGGTAAATCCATAAAATAAACTGATAATTTATTATTATATATTTTTTAATAGTTATATATAATTTTAAGTGCATAGTGGTAGCAATCTTTGAATGAAAAACTAAAATTAGTCTTATTTGAAGTCCCTTACTTGAATAAAATTCTACAAGCAGTTTGATTCGAGCATCCGACCAGTAATTCGATATTCGCAAAAAGAATTTACTCCACTTTTCAATGACAGAACTAGTAGCTGTGTTTTCTCAACAACTGGTTTTATTACACAGTAAGTGACTCAGTGAGTGACTCGTACGTACGAGTCACTCGTAACACACCTAACTAAATACATACATGATTAAGGAAAATATATGAATATATTATTGTAAGTTTGGACATCAACGTGGATAACGTTTTGATAAAATAACAAAAATGATTGTTTGATTCCGTTGGATTTATTAAGTTTTTTTTTTAATTTTAATTTCTTTACTTCAAAATGAAAAAAAATATCTTTCTGTAATCCTTTGGTTGATTTATTCTCTCAGAGATTTTAAGATTTGTTATAAGCACAACCAACTTATTGGTACATGTCTTAAGAACTTTAAGCTGTAAATCTAATCTAAATCTAATGTGCTCATCTTAAAATCCAGGACATTAAGCGTCGTGCGGAGGTCTTGTGAAGGACGCAAAAAATTTAAGCTTGAATCCAGGATGTCCTGCGAAATCCAGGACACCTGGCAACCCTAGGTTCTAGCGATGTGCTAGCGCTGCCACTAAGGCGCCGCTAGCGCTTGCGATTTCTGCTAGAAGTGGATGTACATTGTACACCATGATATAATTATTTATCAGGTATGTTCGTTAGGGGGACACGTTTCGGTATCTCGCGAGCGAGCCCGTAATGCGTGCGCATATGGTTTGTTTACATTTAGAGAGAAGATGGCGCGAAGTATTATTATCAAATAATGACACTAGCGTTGTATAATAATGACAGTTCGTTCAAATAATGACTTCATTATGTGAACGAACTGTCATCATTATATGACGCTAGTGTCAACGTCATTCTAAACCTACGTGGATGACACTTATTTGACATTTCGCCTCGCCCTTTTAGCATAGGCCGCGTGATGGCGCCACCTAACCTACATGCTTATTTTTCTGTTTTATTATACTTATTTCAACGTCGTTCAACGGCAGCGGCCAGCGCGCCACTTCGGATGACGTATTTGTCACGTGCTCGCTGCTGGCTGCTTCATACCGAGGCTGTGCATCGCGCTAATGGTAGGTATTATTTCGATACCTATTTGACCTATTCCTCGTTATTTCATATTTCACACTAGTAGGTACAGGGTCAGCTGTGCTGACCTTGAATGACCTCAAAGCTCCAAAGGTCAGCCGCTGACCTTGAATGACCCCGATGACCTTGAAAATTCAAATTTTCCCGCCAACCCCAAAAATTCAAATTTTCCCGCCAACCAAATTTTCCCGCCAACCCCAAAAAATTCAAATTTTCCCGCAAACCCCAAAAAATTCAAATTTTCCCGCCAACCCCAAAAATTCAAATTTTCCCGCCAACCCCAAAAAATTCAAATTTTCCCGCCAACCCAAAAAAATTCAAATTTTCCCGCCAACCCCAAAAGATTCCAAATTTTCCCGCCAACCCCAAAAAATTCAAATTTTCCCGCCAACCAAATTTTCCCGCCAAACCCAAAAAATTCAAATTTTCCCGCCAAGCCCAAAAAATTCAAATTTTTCCGCCAACCCCAAAAATTCAAATTTTCCCGCCAACCCCAAAAAATTCAAATTTTCCCGCCAGCCAAATTTTCCCGCCAACCCCAAAAAATTCAAATTTTCCCGCCAACCCCAAAAAATTCAAATTTTCCCGCCAACCCCAAAAATTCAAATTTTCCCGCCAAATTCTACGCCACCATACTGCGCATGCGTGACGACTCCGAGCTCCGAGCGCATGCGAAACCGAGCGCGCCCGAACCGATCAGATTCAAATTTTCCCGCCAACCCCAAAAAAAATTCAAATATTCCCGCCAACCCCAAACGCCATCTTTCAAATCTCGTACACCGTCTTCTTATTTTAAATGGTCATCTTCGATATTAATTCAAATCCCACCACGCATGCGCAAACCAATCAAATTTTCGCGCTAAATGTATTCAGACTAATTTTAAAATTCTACAGAGCATGCGCAAACCGACCAAATTCAAGTTTTCGCGCCATTGAGGATAAATTTCAAAGTTTAAAACGTCTTTTTTAATATTACATACAAAAAATAATTGCAACCCTGTATAATCACAACAGAGTCAACCGCGCAAACCGATAAAATTAAAATTTTTGAATTTTCTCCAGCCAAAGGTCACGCGGTTAACTTCAGAGTGTTGCCAACTTCAGAGGAGTGTTGCCAACTTCAGAGTAAACAATTGTGAGGTTAGAATTCCCCTCGATGCACCTTCGGAATAAAAAGCCAGGGCGCAACTATGATCACAGTAGAGCTTGGGACAATACTATTAATCCGCAGCGGCTACTGTGGTAAAAATTTACATGACAAACCAGTGAATAAAGGATATACATATAGAAACATAACCTAAAAAGTTAACTCAAAAATAGTGGTCTAATAATTATAATAGTGAGAATAGAAATGTTTGGTAGTGACTGATTAGTTACTTTTTTGATTATTTTCCAATAGTTGCAATAAGTCCATTTATTGTTTTCACGATACGCAACAGTTGACTACAAGTTTTAATTATTCTACTTACGTGTTCAAGCTTCTGCACCGCAATACCGTAAACAACACACTAACTCTCTTTGATAAGAGCCAAGGTCTACTATAACTATTCTTATCTCTGACGTCAGCAACTGATAAGAAACCAACATATTTCTTTCTTCGAAACATTTGCAAGAATGTTGGAATGTTGATTAGATATCGCGACAGCAGACGCATGTGGTCGAATGACGTCACAGAGGCGAGACAATGGCACAGATAAAAGTAATTTTGCAACGACGATAGTGCTAACGAATTTTTTAGTTGTTTATGCATTTTTAAAAAATATCATTCTTATCAGTTCCTAGCACGCGTAGATATTACGTAAAACAAAAGAAATTCCATATTTTTCTTACAATGTATCTATAATATGTATAAATAATGACATAGATAACAGTAATTTTGCAACGACGACATTGCTAAACGCGATAACGCAAACGAACTTTTTCACGTTGCTAAATGGCCAACGTACCCTGTACGATAATAGCGAAATCAAATGATACCCTACGGTTGCCGAATCGCATGTTATATGTGATTTGCAAACAAATTTAACGGCATCATTATCGCAACAGTTGACTACGAGTTTTAATTATTCTACTTACGTGTTCAAGCTTCTGCACCGCAATACCGTAAACAACACACTAACTCTCTTTGATAAGAGCCAAGGTCTACTATAACTATTCTTATCTCTGACGTCAGCAACTGATAAGAAACCAACATATTTCTTTCTTCGAAACATTTGCAAGAATGTTGGAATGTTGATTAGATATCGCGACAGCAGACGCATGAGGTCGTGAAAACAATAAATAAACGGAATAATCACCAGGCAACATCAGTCAGTCTGTGTTTACAGTTAGCTACAGTTGTTCATCCGGCTACAAAAGTTACTTCAAGATGTTTACGATTACAAAAGATATCTCCAGGAACATCAAGCGGTTCAACATGACCGGACGTACCGTGGAGTTTAAAATAAACTCCATTCCTGGTAAGCAAATGTTTTTTCTTAATTGTATATAGGTAGAAAGCGGTACTTCTACTTCATTTCTATCGAAAGGTCGCACTGTATTAATATTCTAAATGTTTTTTTCTTTTGTATGCACATACACAATCATGACTAATACACATATCGTTGTGTACAATTAACACTAAATTTATTTTCTTTTGTAGACGATGCCGAACCTGTAAGTTGGGTCTGCAATGCCATCAATGGGGCCATTCAATCGGCAACGGGGCAGCTGAACCCTACCGATCAGGTTGGAATAAGCATCTGCAGCTCGGGGTTTGACAGAGAAGAAGGATGGGTGCGGTTTCAGGAGGCCTCTGCATTGAATACCGATGATATTTGGAATGTACTCAGCTCCATTTTCCAATCCAACTCGATGGGTCTAAGCACCGATACGTTTTGTCTTGGAGTTACATCGGTGAAAATGCCCGTTGGAAGAGGAAAAAAGCACAACCAATACAACAACTATGCGGAAGAGTGCGCAAAACGCAACGGTATCGTAACCATCAATAATAACGATAACCTTTGTTTACCCCGCGCTCTGGTTGTTGCCATGGCTCACGTTACTAAGGACAGTGCATATAAGGAGGTTCGCCAGGATATCCGAAAGACGCAGACGTTACGAGCACGTACTCTAACGTCCGAGGCTGGTATCATCGTTCCGGAAGAAGGATGTGGAATTCCCGAACTTATAAAGTTTCAAGACCACCTAAAAGAATTCACCATCATTGCCTACCAGTATGGGACAAAAGGGAAGGAATTAATGTATAAAGGTACGAAAACACGTCAAAATTTAAATTTATTGTACCATAAAGGGCATTATAACGTCATTACTTCACTCACTGCTGCGTTTTGCTGTGTTTATTACTGCGAGGAGTGCAATGTGAGTTACAACACTAAAAATGCACATAGATGTCTCGTCTCCTGTTTTGCATGCCAACAGTCACCCCCATGCCCTCAAGAAGTCCAAATTAAATGCTGCGAATGTCTTCGAACCTTCAACAGTCAGAGGTGTTTCGACAATCACACGAGAAAGGGTATCAACGGAGGTCCGAGTCTTTGCGAAACGGTACATCAGTGTCAAAATTGCCTGAAAACCATGAAGACTGAGAGGGAGCATACTTGCGGGGAAATTTTCTGCAAAATTTGTCGAAAACATCAACTTTCTCCGCATCAGTGTTATATTCAACCAGATTCTGGTAAACCCAAAGACAAAGAATTCTTGTTTGTTTTTTATGATCTGGAGACAATGCAGGAAAAAGAACTGAATTATGGGTCTTTACTGCATGAACCAAATTTGTGCGTTTTTAAGACATGCTGTGCACATTGTATAAACACCCGTGATAGCCGTTGTCAAAAGTGTGGTGTTCGTGTTCGAATCTCAACGGATTTGTTGGACAATCATTTTAACTCGAGCCCCATTAATTGGTTTCTCACAAACTTATTAAATTTAAGAAAAAAATATAAGCATGTAATCGTTGTTGCGCATAATGCCCAAGGATTTGATAATCAATTTTTACTCAACTACATTTTAACGCGCACAGATCTTACTCCCGAATTAATAATGAGAGGAACTAAAATTATAGAAATGAAGGTGGATAATGTTAAATTCATAGACTCCCTCAATTTTTTCCCAATGACTCTGGCCAAATTACCCAAAGCATTCGACTTCCCCGATATTTTCAAGAAGGGCTATTTTCCTCATTTATTCAACACGAGCACCAATCAAGATTACGTGGGACCTCTGCCAGCCATCCACTATTTTTCCCCAAATACCATGATGGGTACAGATGACGACGATTTCGATGAGCGAAAAGAGTTTTTAAAATGGCATTATGAACATAAAGATAATGTGTTTGATTTCAAGAAAGAAATCGTCGAATATTGCATTTCGGATGTTGAAATCCTGACTGAGGCGTGCCTAAAATTTAGAAGGGATATGCTGGAGAAAACCAACGTCGACCCGCTGATGGAGGCTTGTACCATCGCGAGTGCCTGCAACAAGGTGTTCAGAAGAAACTTTCTGAAACCTCAGACCATCGGAATTATCCCCAAAGGTGACTATAGATGGAAGGATAATCAGTCAAAGATTGCGATTCAATGGTTGGTGTGGGAGGAGAAACAGCGTAATATCAAAATTATTCATTCGGCGAGCGGTCGAGAGACCGTTATTGGAGGGGTAAAAGTAGATGGATACTGTAAGGAAACCAGACAAATTTTTGAATTTCATGGATGCTACTATCATGGATGCATAATGTGTTTGAAGTATAATCGTGATGCCCCGTTACACGATAATTCATGGAATACGATGGAAATGAGGTATGAAACCACCCAAAGTCGAACAAAGCGTTTAAGGGAACTCGGTCACGAGGTCATTTAGATGTGGGAGTGTAAGTTTAGAAGATCGATGGAGTCAGACAATGAAATAAGTCTCTACACCGCCAATCATCCCATGGTCGAGTCAGCACCTCTCAACCCTCGAGATGCATTTTACGGAGGTCGAACAGGAAACTGCTCCACCTACTACGACTGCAACCTGGGGAGAAAATTAAATACATGGATATTTGTTCTTTATATCCTTGGGTTTGCAAGAATGGCAAATTTCCCATTGGACATCCACGAAACGTGTACGTCGGTGAAGAGTGTCCAAAAGATATTGAACAAGTTGAGGGGTTAATTAAGTGTACAATTCTACCTCCGCAGAATCTGTATCATCCCGTTCTACCCTGCAAAATGAACGATAAACTCATGTTTGTGTTGTGCAGAAGTTGCGGAGAGATGATGAATATAGACGAAGATTGTACACATAACGAAGAGGAGCGAGCCTTGACGGGAACTTGGGTGATAGATGAGGTCAAGAAAGCCATAGAATTGGGCTACAAAACGGTGACCATTCATGAAATTTGGCAGAGTGACATCGAGCAGTACGATCCTGTTTCAAAAGTAGGGGGTTTATTCACAGAGATGATGAATAAGTTTCTAAAAATGAAACAGCAAGCGTCCGGATGGCCGAAATCATGTGTAACAAAAGAGGAAAAGGATAGATATATTGAAAATTTCCTCAATTCTGAAGGAATTCAGCTGGAATTTGGGGAGGTTTGTAAGAATGCAGGTCTGCGTTCTCTAGCCAAGTTAATATTGAACTCATTCTGGGGAAAATTCGGGCAGCGAGAAAATCAGACAAAGGCCTGCATCATCCGTCAACCAGATGAGCTGTTCCATCTTCTCTCAAACCCGGCCATTATCGTCAATAGTTTATTACCTATAAACGAAGAAGTCATTATTGGAAATTACGAATACAAGGAGGAAGCCTACGACTCCTTAGCAACTGTTAATGTATCCCTCGCAGCCTACACAACTACACAAGCACGGCTAAAGTTGTATTCCTACCTCGAGAAATTGGGCAATCGTGTTCTATATTATGACACAGATTCAGTAATTTATATTTCCCGAGAGGGCGAGGAAGATATAATACCAGGTAATCTGATTGGTGATATGACGGATGAGCTCGCAGACTATGGCCCAGGTAGCTACATTACACGTTTTGTTTCCGGAGGACCAAAAAATTATGCTTACGAAGTATTTTCACCAGCAACTAATCGTTTCAAAACCGTTTCCAAAGTAAAGGGAATCAGAATTAATTATGAAGTATCAAAGCTAATAAATTTTGATTCAATAGTTAATTCTGTTTTAAATAATTTAGATCCCATTTACATCAAAATCATCAAAAAACATTCGTCGTAAAAATGACCATAGTGTCATTACTAAGAATGAAACGAAAATATATAGACCCAATTCGACCAAAAGAAAATTTAAGAATTGTTTTTCGACACCGTACGGATTTGTTAAAAGACCAAGGTTAGATTAATCATATTAACACAACAACAACATCTGCTGACGCTTCATAAACAACGTTTTTACATATTGTATTATTTTCTATTATAATTTGTATAATTTTTAGCTGTGTAAAGTAAATCTTTTAATCTTATTTACGGATTTTTATTTACCTAACTTTATCCACCTTAATATTATTTTATGACCACCTAGGGGTTTGTCCCGAGGTAAAGTTTTCTCCATATCTGTACTGTCATACATGTTAAATACTAATGATGTTCGAGCAGTGGTAGCAACTTATTTATACAAAAGAGGGATTTTCAATGACAGAGCTTCCTCTACATTCCGCGATTGTCGCAAAAATTTCAACCAACAACAACGACAATGCGGAGATATATCAGAAAGTACTGAAGTGATAGTGTTAGATAGTAATATTCGACAGTGTCAAGGGCAACTACGAAAAGGAAATGAAATAACTACCGACGTAGATGAGAATGATTTTAACGAAAAATATGGTGTAGAACCCTGCTATAATAATAAGATGGAATCCAGGCCACATATTTTGAACAAAGCGGAACCAACCAACCAACCAACCGACCAACCGACCAACCGACCAACCGACTAACCGACCAACCGACCAACCGACCAACCGACCAACCGACCAACCGACCAACCGACCAACCGACCAACCGACCAACCCACCAACCAACCAACCAACCAACCAAAAATAAATAAAATTCAGCACGTTTTTAATTTTGCTCCATGATTTGTGTTAAAACACCGCGTCTAAATACGAGCGCCATCTATGACCTCTCGGTGGCCGTGTTCGCAATTAATGACGAGTTTCGCGTTCAAGCCTAACTTGGGTATCGCATGCTACGATATAAATATACACGTATTCTTATAGGAAAAATTTGTTTCATACAGGGCCAATACTGCAAATTAACATTGTTTCTTATGTAAAACTAGCACAAATTGGCTTACATTATAGATAAGAATTATAATAAATCACTTAAATAGTGGGTAATGTTATAACATATGACGTAGCTGATTGACATAACAATTTATTCAATAATATTAAGTTTACGTAAAGTTTTAGTAATTCTTTTAAATGCAATTTTTTCTGATGCACTACGTAATCCATAAGTATAAACTAGATCTCGAAGTATAGCTACGTAGTAATTTGGATTGTACGGTTTTAACATTGGCTTAAAATAGAGTTCGTTATTCTTAGTTCTCTCAGCATAGTTCTTAAGATATGTTTCAGCTGGGTTTATCAGTTTATCCTCTTCTTTCTCATCATCATCATAATCACGATCTGTATGAGTTACGGGTGGGCTCATCAGGTAATCCTCTTCATTGTCATCAATATCTTTACTGGTTGCTGGTAGATTCATCAGGTAATCATCTTCTTCCTCATCCCCATATTTGTTGGTTGCGGATCGGTGTATGTGTTCACTCTCTTTATTCTCATCTTTCTGGGGTGCTATTTCAAAATGTTTTTTTATTATATGTCTTTTTAAATTATCTAAACGGTTGTATTTTTTTCCACACTGAAGGCATTGTTGATGTATCCTTTTATGACCACCTAGGGGTTTGTCCCGAGGTAAAGTTTTCTCCATATCTGTACTGTCATACATGTTAAATACTAATGATGTTCGAGCAGTGGTAGCAACTTATTTATACAAAAGAGGGTCTGGATGGAATTTAGAGGCTATATTGAGGCGCTAAGAGGGTAAATGGAGGTGCTAAACGGATAAATGGAGGCACTAAACGGATAAATGGAGGCGCTAAACGGATAAATGGTAGCGCTAAACGGATAAATGGAGGCTCTAAACGGATAAATGGAGGCGCTAAACGGATAAATGGAGGCGCTAAACGGATAAATGGAGGCGCTAAACGGATAAATGGAGGCGCTAAACGGATAAATGGTGGCGCTAAACGGATAAATGGAGGCGCTAAACGGATAAATGGAGGCGCTAAACGGATAAATGGAGGCGCTAAACGGATAAATGGAGGCGCTAAACGAATAAATGGAGGCGCTAAACGGATAAAAGGAGGCGCTAAACGGATAAATGGAGGCGCTAAGCGGATAAATGGAGGCGCTAAACGGATAAATGGAGGCGCTAAGAGGATAAATGGAGGCGCTAAGAGGATAAATGGAGGCGCTAAGAGGATAAATGGAGGCGCTAAGAGGATAGATAAATGGAGGCGCTAAGAGGATAAATTGAGGATAAATCACTTACTCTGGCTCACCAACAACGTTCACGGTTTTGAAATGGAACGATGATGACTCTTCAGTTTTCCATATACCACAAGAAGATATATCCAGATATTAAAAAGATGCCGTTAAATTTGTTTGCAAATCACATATAACATGCGATTCGGCAACCGTAGGGTATCATTTGATTTCGCAATTATCGTACAGGGTACGTTGGCCATTTAGCAACGTGAAAAAGTTCGTTTGCGTTATCGCGTTTAGCAATGTCGTCGTTGCAAAATTACTGTTATCTATGTCATTATTTATACATATTATAGATACATTGTAAGAAAAATATGGAATTTCTTTTGTTTTACGTAATATCTACGCGTGCTAGGAACTGATAAGAATGATATTTTTTTTAAAAATGCATAAACAACTAAAAAATTCGTTAGCACTATCGTCGTTGCAAAATTACTTTTATCTGTGCCATTGTCTCGCCTCTGTGACGTCATTCGACCACATGCGTCTGCTGTCGCGATATCTAATCAACATTCCAACATTCTTGCAAATGTTTCGAAGAAAGAAATATGTTGGTTTCTTATCAGTTGCTGACGTCAGAGATAAGAATAGTTATAATAGACCTTGGCTCTTATCAAAGAGAGTTAGTGTGTTGTTTACGGTATTGCGGTGCAGAAGCTTGAACACGTAAGTAGAATAATTAAAACTTGTAGTCAACTGTTGCGTATCGTGAAAACAATAAATGGACTTATTGCAACTATTCGAAAAATAATCAAAAAAGTAACTAATCAGTCACCACCAAACATTTCTATTCTCACTATTATAATTATTAGACCACTATTTTTAAGTTAACTTTTTAGGTTATGTTTCTATATGTATATCCTTTATTCACTGGTTTGTCATGTAAATTTTTACCACAGTAGCCGCTGCGGATTAATAGTATTGCCCCAAGCTCTACTGTGATCATAGTTGCGCCCTGGCTTTTTATTCCGAAGGTGCATCGAGGGGAATTCTAACCCCACAATTGTTTACTCTGAAGTTGGCAACACTCCTCTGAAGTTGGCAACACTCTGAAGTTAACCCCGTGACCTTTGGCTGGAGAAAATTAAAAAATTTTAATTTTATCGGTTTGCGCGGTTGACTCTGTTGTGATTATACAGGGTTGCAATTATTTTTTGTATGTAATATTAATAAAGACGTTTTAAACTTTGAAATTTATCCTCAATGGCGCGAAAACTTGAATTTGGTCGGTTTGCGCATGCTCTGTAGAATTTTAAAATTAGTCTGAATAAATTTAGCGCGAAAATTTGATTGGTTTGCGCATGCGTGGTGGGATTAATATCGAAGATGACCATTTAAAATAAGAAGACGGTGTACGAGATTTGAAAGATGACGTTTGGGGTTGGCGGGAAAATTTGAATTTTTTTTTGAGTTGGCGGGAAAATTTGAATCTGATCGGTTCGGGCGCGCTTGGTTTGAGTCGTCACGCATGCGCAGTATGGTGGCGTAGAATTTGGCGGAAAAATTTGAATTTTTGGGGTTGGCGGGAAAATTTGAATTTTTTGGGGTTGGCGGGAAAATTTGAATTTTTTGGGGTTGGCGGGAAAATTTGGCTGGCGGGAAAATTTGAATTTTTTGGGGTTGGTGGGAAAATTTGAATTTTTTGGGGTTGGCGGGAAAATTTGAATTTTTTGGGGTTGGCGGGAAAATTTGAATTTTTTGGGGTTGGCGGGAAAATTTGAATTTTTGGGGTTGGCGGGAAAATTTGGAATTTTTTGGGGTTGGCGTGAAAATTTGAATTTTTTGGGGTTGGCGGGAAAATTTGGTTGGCGGGAAAATTTGAATTTTTTGGGGTTGGCGGGAAAATTTGGATTTTTTTGGGGTTGGCGGGAAAATTTGAATTTTTTGGGGTTGGCGGGAAAATGTGGCTGGCGGGAAAATTTGAATTTTTTGGGGTTGGCGGGAAAATTTGAATTTTTGGGGTTGGCGGGAAAATTTGAATTTTTTGGGGTTGGCGGGAAAATTTGGTTGGCGGGAAAATTTGAATTTTTGGGGTTGGCGGGAAAATTTGGAATTTTTTGGGGTTGGCGTGAAAATTTGAATTTTTTGGGGTTGGCGGGAAAATTTGGCTGGTGGGAAAATTTGAATTTTTTGGGGTTGGCGGGAAAATTTGAATTTTTTGGGTTGGCGGGAAAATTTGAATTTTTTGGGGTTGGCGGGAAAATTTGGTCGGCGGGAAAATTTGCATTTTTGGGGTTGGCGGGAAAATTTGAATTTTCAAGGTCATCGGGGTCATTCAAGGTCAGCGGCTGACCTTTGGAGCTTTGAGGTCATTCAAGGTCAGCACAGCTGACCTACTCACACTACTTCATTCGATTGTGACAAAATGTACACCAAGTCAAAGAAGAATCTTAACTGAACTTATGGTAGATATATCAACTCAAAATTATGCATATTAGTGGTCTAAAAAATTCATGAAGTTTAAACATTTTTAACCTCGGAGATGTGAGGGACAAATAATAATAATAATAATGTTGTGGCCTAAGCAGGTCACAAATAATCATAAACTTTGAACATATTTACACGCGGATATGCGAGTACAAATGACTGGATGAAAAGTTATTAATATGTGTGCAAAGTATTTCCCAGAACGACATTTCCTTTTTTGTTTTTTCCACACACCGTAAGATATTCAATTTTACCGGAGTCGGAGTCGGTCTACGAAAATTATCTGCAGTCGGAGTCGAATGTTCTTTCACTTCTTTCACCTTTACAGCCTGCACAAAATCGACTTCTTTTAGTATTCGGCATAATGATTTATTACCTGATTACCTGAGACAAAGGATTAAAAGGTAAATTCAGCATTAAAATAATAAAATTCATAACTTCGATCTGCCTTCGTGATTTGGGCTTTCTTCGATATATTGCAATTCGAAGTTTTAATGACTTATGGCTAAATGAATATACAGTATTAAAGTTAAGTCATGGACTTTTTTTATCAATAATTATTATTATTTGTAAAACAGTAAATGTGACAATAGTAAATAATTTGATCCAACATGAAAGCGCGCTCGGCACGATAGGTTACTCACGAATTTTGTTTTGTCAAGCTTGAATAAAATTACAGTTTGTGGCTAATATTTCGCGTATTTCTTATTATTTATTTATTATTTATTTATTATTTATTTATTATTTATTTATTATTTATTTATTATTTATTTATTATTTATTTATTATTTATTT
The DNA here is from genome assembly GCA_963966075.1 of Aphodius sticticus. Taxonomy (NCBI): domain Eukaryota; kingdom Metazoa; phylum Arthropoda; class Insecta; order Coleoptera; family Scarabaeidae; genus Aphodius; species Aphodius sticticus. Next base: position 53,307,944 of record OZ014506.1, read on the forward strand.
ATTATTTATTTATTATTTATTTATTATTTATTTATTATTTATTTATTATTTATTTATTATTTATTTATTATTTATTTATTATTTATTTATTATTTATTTATTATTTATTTATTATTTATTTATTATTTATTTATTATTTATTTATTATTTATTTATTATTTATTTATTATTTATTTATTATTTATTTATTATTTATTTATTATTTATTATTTATTTATTTATTATTTATTTATTATTTATTTATTATTTATTTATTATTTATTTATTATTTATTTATTATTTATTTATTATTTATTTATTATTTATTTATTATTTATTTATTATTTATTTATTATTTATTTATTATTTATTTATTATTTATTTATTATTTATTTATTATTTATTTATTATTTATTTATTATTTATTTATTATTTATTTATTATTTATTTATTATTTATTTATTATTTATTTATTATTTATTTATTATTTATTTATTATTTATTTATTATTTATTTATTATTTATTTATTATTTATTTATTATTTATTTATTATTTATTTATTATTTATTTATTATTTATTTATTATTTATTTATTATTTATTTATTATTTATTTATTATTTATTTATTATTTATTTATTATTTATTTATTATTTATTTATTATTTATTTATTATTTATTTATTATTTATTTATTTATTATATATTTATTTATTATTTATTTATTTATTATTTTTTTATTTATTATTTATTTATTTATTATTTATTTATTTATTATTTATTTATTTATTATTTATTTATTTATTATTTATTTATTTATTATTTATTTATTTATTATTTATTTATCTATTATTTATTTATTTATTATTTATTTATTATTTATTTATTATTTATTTATTATTTATTTATTATTTATTTATTATTTATTTATTATTTATTTATTATTTATTTATTATTTATTTATTATTTATTTATTATTTATTTATTATTTATTTATTATTTATTTATTATTTATTTATTATTTATTTATTATTTATTTATTATTTATTTATTATTTATTTATTATTTATTTATTATTTATTTATTATTTATTTATTATTTATTTATTATTTATTATTTATTTATTATTTATTTATTATTTATTTATTATTTATTTATTATTTATTTATTATTTATTTATTATTTATTTATTATTTATTTATTATTTATTTATTATTTATTTATTATTTATTTATTATTTATTTATTATTTATTTATTATTTATTTATTATTTATTTATTATTTATTTATTATTTATTTATTATTTATTTATTATTTATTTATTATTTATTTATTATTTATTTATTATTTATTTATTATTTATTTATTATTTATTTATTATTTATTTATTATTTATTTATTATTTATTTATTATTTATTTATTATTTATTTATTATTTATTTATTATTTATTTATTATTTATTTATTATTTATTTATTATTTATTTATTATTTATTTATTATTTATTTATTATTTATTTATTATTTATTTATTATTTATTTATTATTTATTATTTATTTATTATTTATTATTTATTTATTATTTATTTATTATTTATTTATTATTTATTTATTATTTATTTATTATTTATTTATTATTTATTTATTATTTATTTATTATTTATTTATTATTTATTTATTATTTATTTATTATTTATTTATTATTTATTTATTATTTATTTATTATTTATTTATTATTTATTTATTATTTATTTATTATTTATTTATTATTTATTTATTATTTATTTATTATTTATTTATTATTTATTTATTATTTATTTATTATTTATTTATTATTTATTTATTATTTATTTATTATTTATTTATTATTTATTTATTATTTATTTATTATTTATTTATTATTTATTTATTATTTATTTATTATTTATTTATTATTTATTTATTATTTATTTATTATTTATTTATTATTTATTTATTATTTATTTATTATTTATTTATTATTTATTTATTATTTATTTATTATTTATTTATTATTTATTTATTATTTATTTATTATTTATTTATTATTTATTTATTATTTATTTATTATTTATTTATTATTTATTTATTATTTATTTATTATTTATTTATTATTTATTTATTATTTATTTATTATTTATTTATTATTTATTTATTATTTATTTATTATTTATTTATTATTTATTTATTATTTATTTATTATTTATTTATTATTTATTTATTATTTATTTATTATTTATTTATTATTTATTTATTATTTATTTATTATTTATTTATTATTTATTTATTATTTATTTATTATTTATTTATTATTTATTTATTATTTATTTATTATTTATTTATTATTTATTTATTATTTATTTATTATTTATTTATTATTTATTTATTATTTATTTATTATTTATTTATTATTTATTTATTATTTATTTATTATTTATTTATTATTTATTTATTATTTATTTATTATTTATTTATTATTTATTTATTATTTATTTATTATTTATTTATTATTTATTTATTATTTATTTATTATTTATTTATTATTTATTTATTATTTATTTATTATTTATTTATTATTTATTTATTATTTATTTATTATTTATTTATTATTTATTTATTATTTATTTATTATTTATTTATTATTTATTTATTATTTATTTATTATTTATTTATTATTTATTTATTATTTATTTATTATTTATTTATTATTTATTTATTATTTATTTATTATTTATTTATTATTTATTTATTATTTATTTATTATTTATTTATTATTTATTTATTATTTATTTATTATTTATTTATTATTTATTTATTATTTATTTATTATTTATTTATTATTTATTTATTATTTATTTATTATTTATTTATTATTTATTTATTATTTATTTATTATTTATTTATTATTTATTTATTATTTATTTATTATTTATTTATTATTTATTTATTATTTATTTATTATTTATTTATTATTTATTTATTATTTATTTATTATTTATTTATTATTTATTTATTATTTATTTATTATTTATTTATTATTTATTTATTATTTATTTATTATTTATTTATTATTTATTTATTATTTATTTATTATTTATTTATTATTTATTTATTATTTATTTATTATTTATTTATTATTTATTTATTATTTATTTATTATTTATTTATTATTTATTTATTATTTATTTATTATTTATTTATTATTTATTTATTATTTATTTATTATTTATTTATTATTTATTTATTATTTATTTATTATTTATTTATTATTTATTTATTATTTATTTATTATTTATTTATTATTTATTTATTATTTATTTATTATTTATTTATTATTTATTTATTATTTATTTATTATTTATTTATTATTTATTTATTATTTATTTATTATTTATTTATTATTTATTTATTATTTATTTATTATTTATTTATTATTTATTTATTATTTATTTATTATTTATTTATTATTTATTTATTATTTATTTATTATTTATTATTTATTTATTATTTATTTATTATTTATTTATTATTTATTTATTTATTATTTATTTATTATTTATTTATTATTTATTTATTATTTATTTATTATTTATTTATTATTTATTTATTTATTATTTATTTATTATTTATTTATTATTTATTTATTATTTATTTATTATTTATTTATTATTTATTTATTATTTATTTATTATTTATTTATTATTTATTTATTATTTATTTATTATTTATTTATTATTTATTTATTATTTATTTATTATTTATTTATTATTTATTTATTATTTATTTATTATTTATTTATTATTTATTTATTATTTATTTATTATTTATTTATTATTTATTTATTATTTATTTATTATTTATTTATTATTTATTTATTATTTATTTATTATTTATTTATTATTTATTTATTATTTATTTATTATTTATTTATTATTTATTTATTATTTATTATTTATTTGTTATTTATTTATTATTTATTTATTATTTATTTATTATTTATTTATTATTTATTTATTATTTATTTATTATTTATTTATTATTTATTTATTATTTATTTATTATTTATTTATTATTTATTTATTATTTATTTATTATTTATTTATTATTTATTTATTATTTATTTATTATTTATTTATTATTTATTTATTATTTATTTATTATTTATTTATTATTTATTTATTATTTATTTATTATTTATTTATTATTTATTTATTATTTATTTATTATTTATTTATTATTTATTTATTATTTATTTATTATTTATTTATTATTTATTTATTATTTATTTATTATTTATTTATTATTTATTTATTATTTATTATTTATTTGTTATTTATTTATTATTTATTTATTATTTATTTATTATTTATTTATTATTTATTTATTATTTATTTATTATTTATTTATTATTTATTTATTATTTATTTATTATTTATTTATTATTTATTTATTATTTATTTATTATTTATTTATTATTTATTTATTATTTATTTATTATTTATTTATTATTTATTTATTATTTATTTATTATTTATTTATTATTTATTTATTATTTATTTATTATTTATTTATTATTTATTTATTATTTATTTATTATTTATTTATTATTTATTTATTATTTATTTATTATTTATTTATTATTTATTTATTATTTATTTATTATTTATTTATTTATTATTTATTTATTATTTATTTATTATTTATTTATTATTTATTTATTATTTATTTATTATTTATTTATTATTTATTTATTATTTATTTATTATTTATTTATTATTTATTTATTATTTATTTATTATTTATTTATTATTTATTTATTATTTATTTATTATTTATTTATTATTTATTTATTATTTATTTATTATTTATTTATTATTTATTTATTATTTATTTATTATTTATTTATTATTTATTTATTATTTATTTATTATTTATTTATTATTTATTTATTATTTATTTATTATTTATTTATTATTTATTTATTATTTATTTATTATTTATTTATTATTTATTTATTATTTATTTATTATTTATTTATTATTTATTTATTATTTATTTATTATTTATTTATTATTTATTTATTATTTATTTATTATTTATTTATTATTTATTTATTATTTATTTATTATTTATTTATTATTTATTTATTATTTATTTATTATTTATTTATTATTTATTTATTATTTATTTATTATTTATTTATTATTTATTTATTATTTATTTATTATTTATTTATTATTTATTTATTATTTATTTATTATTTATTTATTATTTATTTATTATTTATTTATTATTTATTTATTATTTATTTATTATTTATTTATTATTTATTTATTATTTATTTATTATTTATTTATTATTTATTTATTATTTATTTATTATTTATTTATTATTTATTTATTATTTATTTATTATTTATTTATTATTTATTTATTATTTATTTATTATTTATTTATTATTTATTTATTATTTATTTATTATTTATTTATTATTTATTTATTATTTATTTATTATTTATTTATTATTTATTTATTATTTATTTATTATTTATTTATTATTTATTTATTATTTATTTATTATTTATTTATTATTTATTTATTATTTATTTATTATTTATTTATTATTTATTTATTATTTATTTATTATTTATTTATTATTTATTTATTATTTATTTATTATTTATTTATTATTTATTTATTATTTATTTATTATTTATTTATTATTTATTTATTATTTATTTATTATTTATTTATTATTTATTTATTATTTATTTATTATTTATTTATTATTTATTTATTATTTATTTATTATTTATTTATTATTTATTTATTATTTATTTATTATTTATTTATTATTTATTTATTATTTATTTATTATTTATTTATTATTTATTTATTATTTATTTATTATTTATTTATTATTTATTTATTATTTATTTATTATTTATTTATTATTTATTTATTATTTATTTATTATTTATTTATTATTTATTTATTATTTATTTATTATTTATTTATTATTTATTTATTATTTATTTATTATTTATTTATTATTTATTTATTATTTATTTATTATTTATTTATTATTTATTTATTATTTATTTATTATTTATTTATTATTTATTTATTATTTATTTATTATTTATTTATTATTTATTTATTATTTATTTATTATTTATTTATTATTTATTTATTATTTATTTATTATTTATTTATTATTTATTTATTATTTATTTATTATTTATTTATTATTTATTTATTATTTATTTATTATTTATTTATTATTTATTTATTATTTATTTATTATTTATTTATTATTTATTTATTATTTATTTATTATTTATTTATTATTTATTTATTATTTATTTATTATTTATTTATTATTTATTTATTATTTATTTATTATTTATTTATTATTTATTTATTATTTATTTATTTATTTATTATTTATTTATTATTTATTTATTATTTATTTATTATTTATTTATTATTTATTTATTATTTATTTATTATTTATTTATTATTTATTTATTATTTATTTATTATTTATTTATTATTTATTTATTATTTATTTATTATTTATTTATTATTTATTTATTATTTATTTATTATTTATTTATTATTTATTTATTATTTATTTATTATTTATTTATTATTTATTTATTATTTATTTATTATTTATTTATTATTTATTTATTATTTATTTATTATTTATTTATTATTTATTTATTATTTATTTATTATTTATTTATTATTTATTTATTATTTATTTATTATTTATTTATTATTTATTTATTTATTATTTATTATTTATTTATTTATTTATTTATTATTTATTTATTTTATTTATTATTTATTTATTATTTATTTATTATTTATTTATTATTTATTTATTATTTATTTATTATTTATTTATTATTTATTTATTATTTATTTATTATTTATTTATTATTTATTTATTATTTATTTATTATTTATTTATTATTTATTTATTATTTATTTATTATTTATTTATTATTTATTTATTATTTATTTATTATTTATTTATTATTTATTTATTATTTATTTATTATTTATTTATTATTTATTTATTATTTATTTATTATTTATTTATTATTTATTTATTATTTATTTATTATTATTTATTATTTATTTATTATTTATTTATTATTTATTTATTATTTATTTATTATTTATTTATTATTTATTTATTATTTATTTATTATTTATTTATTATTTATTTATTATTTATTTATTATTTATTTATTATTTATTTATTATTTATTTATTATTTATTTATTATTTATTTATTATTTATTTATTATTTATTTATTATTTATTTATTATTTATTTATTATTTATTTATTATTTATTTATTATTTATTTATTATTTATTTATTATTTATTTATTATTTATTTATTATTTATTTATTATTTATTTATTATTTATTTATTATTTATTTATTATTTATTTATTATTTATTTATTATTTATTTATTATTTATTTATTATTTATTTATTATTTATTTATTATTTATTTATTATTTATTTATTATTTATTTATTATTTATTTATTATTTATTTATTATTTATTTATTATTTATTTATTATTTATTTATTATTTATTTATTATTTATTTATTATTTATTTATTATTTATTTATTATTTATTTATTATTTATTTATTATTTATTTATTATTTATTTATTATTTATTTATTATTTATTTATTATTTATTTATTATTTATTTATTATTTATTTATTATTTATTTATTATTTATTTATTATTTATTTATTATTTATTTATTATTTATTTATTATTTATTTATTATTTATTTATTATTATTTATTTATTATTTATTTATTATTTATTATTTATTATTTATTTATTATTTATTTATTATTTATTTATTATTTATTTATTATTTATTTATTATTTATTTATTATTTATTTATTATTTATTTATTATTTATTTATTATTTATTTATTATTTATTTATTATTTATTTATTATTTATTTATTATTTATTTATTATTTATTTATTATTTATTTATTATTTATTTATTATTTATTTATTATTTATTTATTATTTATTTATTATTTATTTATTATTTATTTATTATTTATTTATTATTTATTTATTATTTATTTATTATTTATTTATTATTTATTTATTATTTATTTATTATTTATTTATTATTTATTTATTATTTATTTATTATTTATTTATTATTTATTTATTATTTATTTATTATTTATTTATTATTTATTTATTATTTATTTATTATTTATTTATTATTTATTTATTATTTATTTATTATTTATTTATTATTTATTTATTATTTATTTATTATTTATTTATTATTTATTTATTATTTATTTATTATTTATTTATTATTTATTTATTATTTATTTATTATTTATTTATTATTTATTTATTATTTATTTATTATTTATTTATTATTTATTTATTATTTATTTATTATTTATTTATTATTTATTTATTATTTATTTATTATTTATTTATTATTTATTTATTATTTATTTATTATTTATTTATTATTTATTTATTATTTATTTATTATTTATTTATTATTTATTTATTATTTATTTATTATTTATTTATTATTTATTTATTATTTATTTATTATTTATTTATTATTTATTTATTATTTATTTATTATTTATTTATTATTTATTTATTATTTATTTATTATTTATTTATTATTTATTTATTATTTATTTATTATTTATTTATTATTTATTTATTATTTATTTATTATTTATTTATTTATTTATTATTTATTTATTATTTATTTATTATTTATTTATTATTTATTTATTATTTATTTATTATTTATTTATTATTTATTTATTATTTATTTATTATTTATTTATTATTTATTTATTATTTATTTATTATTTATTTATTATTTATTTATTATTTATTTATTATTTATTTATTATTTATTTATTATTTATTTATTATTTATTTATTATTTATTTATTATTTATTTATTATTTATTTATTATTTATTTATTATTTATTTATTATTTATTTATTATTTATTTATTATTTATTTATTATTTATTTATTATTTATTTATTATTTATTTATTATTTATTTATTATTTATTTATTATTTATTTATTATTTATTTATTATTTATTTATTATTTATTTATTATTTATTTATTATTTATTTATTATTTATTTATTATTTATTTATTATTTATTTATTATTTATTTATTATTTATTTATTATTTATTTATTATTTATTTATTATTTATTTATTATTTATTTATTATTTATTTATTATTTATTTATTTATTATTTATTTATTATTTATTTATTATTTATTTATTATTTATTTATTATTTATTTATTATTTATTTATTATTTATTTATTATTTATTTATTATTTATTTATTATTTATTTATTATTTATTTATTATTTATTTATTATTTATTTATTATTTATTTATTATTTATTTATTATTTATTTATTATTTATTTATTATTTATTTATTATTTATTTATTATTTATTTATTATTTATTTATTATTTATTTATTATTTATTTATTATTTATTTATTATTTATTTATTATTTATTATTATTTATTTATTATTTATTTATTATTTATTTATTATTTATTTATTATTTATTTATTATTTATTTATTATTTATTTATTATTTATTTATTATTTATTTATTATTTATTTATTATTTATTTATTATTTATTTATTATTTATTTATTATTTATTTATTATTTATTTATTATTTATTTATTATTTATTTATTATTTATTTATTATTTATTTATTATTTATTTATTTTATTATTTATTTATTATTTATTTATTATTTATTTATTATTTATTTATTATTTATTTATTATTTATTTATTATTTATTTATTATTTATTTATTATTTTTTTATTATTTATTTATTATTTATTTATTATTTATTTATTATTTATTTATTATTTATTTATTATTTATTTATTATTTATTTATTATTTATTTATTATTTATTTATTATTTATTTATTATTTATTTATTATTTATTTATTATTTATTTATTATTTATTTATTATTTATTTATTATTTATTTATTATTTATTTATTATTTATTTATTATTTATTTATTATTTATTTATTATTTATTTATTATTTATTTATTATTTATTTATTATTTATTTATTATTTATTTATTATTTATTTATTATTTATTTATTATTTATTTATTATTTATTTATTATTTATTATTTATTTATTATTTATTTATTATTTATTTATTATTTATTTATTATTTATTTATTATTTATTTATTATTTATTTATTATTTATTTATTATTTATTTATTATTTATTTATTATTTATTTATTATTTATTTATTATTTATTTATTATTTATTTATTATTTATTTATTATTAATTTATTATTTATTTATTATTTATTTATTATTTATTTATTATTTATTTATTATTTATTTATTATTTATTTATTATTTATTATTTATTTATTATTTATTTATTATTTATTTATTATTTATTTATTATTTATTTATTATTTATTTATTCTTTATTTATTATTTATTTATTATTTATTTATTATTTATTTATTATTTATTTATTATTTATTTATTATTTATTTATTATTTATTTATTATTTATTTATTATTTATTTATTATTTATTTATTATTTATTTATTATTTATTTATTATTTATTTATTATTTATTTATTATTTATTTATTATTTATTTATTATTTATTTATTATTTATTTATTATTTATTTATTATTTATTTATTATTTATTTATTATTTATTTATTATTTATTTATTATTTATTTATTATTTATTTATTATTTATTTATTATTTATTTATTTATTTATTTATTATTTATTTATTATTTATTTATTATTTATTTATTATTTATTTATTATTTATTTATTATTTATTTATTATTTATTTATTATTTATTTATTATTTATTTATTATTTATTTATTATTTATTTATTATTTATTTATTATTTATTTATTATTTATTTATTATTTATTTATTATTTATTTATTATTTATTTATTATTTATTTATTATTTATTTATTATTTATTTATTATTTATTTATTATTTATTTATTATTTATTTATTATTTATTTATTATTTATTTATTATTTATTTATTATTTATTTATTATTTATTTATTATTTATTTATTATTTATTTATTATTTATTTATTATTTATTTATTATTTATTTATTATTTATTTATTATTTATTTATTATTTATTTATTATTTATTTATTATTTATTTATTATTTATTTATTATTTATTTATTATTTATTTATTATTTATTTATTATTTATTTATTATTTATTTATTATTTATTTATTATTTATTTATTATTTATTTATTATTTATTTATTATTTATTTATTATTTATTTATTATTTATTTATTATTTATTTATTATTTATTTATTATTTATTTATTATTTATTTATTATTTATTTATTATTTATTTATTATTTATTTATTATTTATTTATTATTTATTTATTATTTATTTATTATTTATTTATTATTTATTTATTATTTATTTATTATTTATTTATTATTTATTTATTATTTATTTATTATTTATTTATTATTTATTTATTATTTATTTATTATTTATTTATTATTTATTTATTATTTATTTATTATTTATTTATTATTTATTTATTATTTATTTATTATTTATTTATTATTTATTTATTATTTATTTATTATTTATTTATTATTTATTTATTATTTATTTATTATTTATTTATTATTTATTTATTATTTATTTATTATTTATTTATTATTTATTTATTATTTATTTATTATTTATTTATTATTTATTTATTATTTATTTATTATTTATTTATTATTTATTTATTATTTATTTATTATTTATTTATTATTTATTTATTATTTATTTATTATTTATTTATTATTTATTTATTATTTATTTATTATTTATTTATTATTTATTTATTATTTATTTATTATTTATTTATTATTTATTTATTATTTATTTATTATTTATTTATTATTTATTTATTATTTATTTATTATTTATTTATTATTTATTTATTATTTATTTATTATTTATTTATTATTTATTTATTATTTATTTATTATTTATTTATTATTTATTTATTATTTATTTATTATTTATTTATTATTTATTTATTATTTATTTATTATTTATTTATTATTTATTTATTATTTATTTATTATTTATTTTATTATTTATTTATTATTTATTTATTATTTATTTATTATTTATTTATTATTTATTTATTATTTATTTATTATTTATTTATTATTTATTTATTATTTATTTATTATTTATTTATTATTTATTTATTATTTATTTATTATTTATTTATTATTTATTTATTATTTATTTATTATTTATTTATTATTTATTATTTATTATTTATTTATTATTTATTTATTATTTATTTATTATTTATTTATTATTTATTTATTATTTATTTATTATTTATTTATTATTTATTTATTATTTATTTATTATTTATTTATTATTTATTTTATTTATTTATTTATTTATTATTTATTATTTATTTAATTATTTATTTATTATTTATTTATTATTTATTTATTATTTATTTATTATTTATTTATTATTTATTTATTATTTATTTATTATTTATTTATTATTTATTTATTATTTATTTATTATTTATTTATTATTTATTTATTATTTATTTATTATTTATTTATTATTTATTTATTATTTATTTATTATTTATTTATTATTTATTTATTATTTATTTATTATTTATTTATTATTTATTTATTATTTATTTATTATTTATTTATTATTTATTTATTATTTATTTATTATTTATTTATTATTTATTTATTATTTATTTATTATTTATTTATTATTTATTTATTATTTATTTATTATTTATTTATTATTTATTTATTATTTATTTATTATTTATTTATTATTTATTTATTATTTATTTATTATTTATTTATTATTTATTTATTATTTATTTATTATTTATTTATTATTTATTTATTATTTATTTATTATTTATTTATTATTTATTTATTATTTATTTATTATTTATTTATTATTTATTTATTATTTATTTATTATTTATTTATTATTTATTTATTATTTATTTATTATTTATTTATTATTTATTTATTATTTATTTATTATTTATTTATTATTTATTTATTATTTATTTATTATTTATTTATTATTTATTTATTTATTTATTTATTATTTATTTATTATTTATTTATTATTTATTTATTATTTATTTATTATTTATTTATTATTTATTTATTATTTATTTATTATTTATTTATTATTTATTTATTATTTATTTATTATTTATTTATTATTTATTTATTATTTATTTATTATATTATTTATTTATTATTTATTTATTATTTATTTATTATTTATTTATTATTTATTTATTATTTATTTATTATTTATTTATTATTTATTTATTATTTATTTATTATTTATTTATTATTTATTTATTATTTATTTATTATTATTTATTTATTATTTATTTATTATTTATTTATTATTTATTTATTATTTATTTATTATTTATTTATTATTTATTTATTATTTATTTATTATTTATTTATTATTTATTTATTATTTATTTATTATTTATTTATTATTTATTTATTATTTATTTATTATTTATTTATTATTTATTTATTATTTATTTATTATTTATTTATTATTTATTTATTATTTATTTATTATTTATTTATTATTTATTTATTATTTATTTATTATTTATTTATTATTTATTTATTATTTATTTATTATTTATTTATTATTTATTTATTATTTATTTATTATTTATTTATTATTTATTTATTATTTATTTATTATTTATTTATTATTTATTTATTATTTATTTATTATTTATTTATTATTTATTTATTATTTATTTATTATTTATTTATTATTTATTTATTATTTATTTATTATTTATTTATTATTTATTTATTATTTATTTATTATTTATTTATTATTTATTTATTATTTATTTATTATTTATTTATTATTTATTTATTATTTATTTATTATTTATTTATTATTTATTTATTATTTATTTATTATTTATTTATTATTTATTTATTATTTATTTATTATTTATTTATTATTTATTTATTATTTATTTATTATTTATTTATTATTTATTTATTATTTATTTATTATTTATTTATTATTTTATTTATTATTTATTTATTTATTATTTATTTATTATTTATTTATTATTTATTTATTATTTATTTATTATTTATTTATTATTTATTTATTATTTATTTATTATTTATTTATTATTTATTTATTATTTATTTATTATTTATTTATTATTTATTTATTATTTATTTATTATTTATTTATTATTTATTTATTATTTATTTATTATTTATTTATTATTTATTTATTATTTATTTATTATTTATTTATTATTTATTTATTATTTATTTATTATTTATTTATTATTTATTTATTATTTATTTATTATTTATTTATTATTTATTTATTATTTATTTATTATTTATTTATTATTTATTTATTATTTATTTATTATTTATTTATTATTTATTTATTATTTATTTATTATTTATTTATTATTATTTATTTATTATTTATTTATTATTTATTTATTATTTATTTATTATTTATTTATATTTATTTATTATTTATTTATTATTTATTTATTATTTATTTATTATTTATTTATTATTTATTTATTATTTATTTATTATTTATTTATTATTTATTTATTATTTATTTATTATTTATTTATTATTTATTTATTATTTATTTATTATTTATTTATTATTTATTTATTATTTATTTATTATTTATTTATTATTTATTTATTATTTATTTATTATTTATTTATTATTTATTTTATTATTTATTATTTATTTATTATTTATTTATTATTTATTTATTATTTATTTATTATTTATTTATTATTTATTTATTATTTATTTATTATTTATTTATTATTTATTTATTATTTATTTATTATTTATTTATTATTTATTTATTATTTATTTATTATTTATTTATTATTTATTTATTATTTATT
>OZ014506.1:53323289-53375789 GCA_963966075.1 Aphodius sticticus
TATTTATTATTTATTATTTATTATTTATTTATTTATTATTTATTTATTATTTATTTATTATTTATTTATTATTTATTTATTATTTATTTATTATTTATTTATTATTTATTTATTATTTATTTATTATTTATTTATTATTTATTTATTATTTATTTATTATTTATTTATTATTTATTTATTATTTATTTATTATTTATTTATTATTTATTTATTATTTATTTATTATTTATTTATTATTTATTTATTATTTATTTATTATTTATTTATTATTTATTTATTATTTATTATTTATTATTTATTATTTATTATTTATTTATTTATTATTTATTTATTAGTTCATAATCTAATTCTATTGTAAATAAATTGTTTTCACTTTCTACTTTTTTCTTGTTTACTACATTACCGCGGTCACAGAACTTCAAAACAAATATCTCTAAAACAAATGCCGATCGAAAAATAAAGTTCTTTTGCATTTTTGATTTAGTATTTGATGCTGATAGCATTTCATTTTTCGCCTCGAGTTATGTATCAGCCTTCTTTTGCAATTTTGATTTAGTATTATGATGCTGATAGCATTCATGGGCGCCGTTAGAAAAAGTTCCAGGGGGAGCAAAATTTTTTTAGTGTTAAATGGTGACCTAATATTAAGGACTATGCCATTAACTGTTTTGCAGCATTTTCGAATTGTGTTATTTTGCATACACTCTGAAAAATCTCTTTCGCTTTAAGGTAGCGAAATGGTTTGGTTCACATTTTTGTGTTAATAGCCATCCATGGTCGTGATCCCTGTATGCTCGACAACACTTACTTATTATATATTGATATTAATTGAATTTCAAGTCATTTTGCCGTCTTTCTATCGTTTATTAATGTGGGATTAATATTTTTAATTAATAATTGTTTGTAAATATATATTTTTTCTAAATCATTGAACTGTTATTCTAGAATTTAAGATTTTGTATGATTTTCAAGCAATATTGTAGCCGTTTTATTACTTTTTAATACGATAGGAGTAATTGTTGTTAATTTCCTATAATAATTTCTAGCTCGTGGTCATCGAGCATCTGATACAATATCTTAATAACAAATTGATAAACAATAAAAAGACAACAATATTATTTTCAAATTTACTCCGTTAACGAGAAATAATGACTAAATGTAGAGAAGAGTGGATTAATTTGGAAATTCTGTGTTAAGGATAATCGACGACGAAATAATATTTTTTTCTTTTACTGTTATACTTGAACACTTGTAAGGCGACAATATTAGATTAACTACTAGGTAACTTTTAAACGAACTCATGTACGGAAATGTATTGTGTCAACGCTGGACAGAGTCAGAAAATGGTGCCAATATTACAAACAGCATAAAGAATCTATTGTCATGTATCATAGGATGGCCCTTTTAATACCAAGTAACTTTTGTCTGAAAATTTTTATTATTTAACGTTTATGAAACTCCCTTTTCATTAACCGAAGTGTTGTAATTTTAGTATCAACTTTGGCCAATAATAGGTTATCTTAAAATCTTTTTAAATTATCTGCGTTTAAAATAGTAATTGTATGATACTTCATACAACCTACTTTACTAAAGCAATTTCTAAAGTTGGTACAATATTCCGGCTCTCTGCAGTTCCTAAACGGCGTCTATCTGGACATGAAATCGTTATCAAAAGTTGGTCTACTATCAAAAGTTGACTATTATACCTTATCTATATATTTTACGCTTATTAGTTTAACACCCAGTGTAATTAAGATAAACTGCTCAGCAGTGCCAAAAATTGCGAAGTAATGGAATCTAATAAGTACGATCAAATAAAAGTGCATACAACAATACTTATTTTGGACTACAGTGCAAAATTTAGATACCGTATCTTGTCATCTTGTGGCTCTTTCGCGACTGTTACGAGAGGGCAATATCGCAATATCTAATAAAACTGACATTGGTGACAATAGCCGATAATAACCGGAATAGTCATCATTTATCAAGTAATTTTTTTTCATCCTTCATTATACGAAAATGTCATTTTTGCATCATTGTGGGAACACGAAAGATACTAATTGCCCTAGGCGTTCACTTAATAACTTTCAAGCCTAGCCGCAAAAATATTTTACGCACAGACCGGGCGGCGACCGACCTGTCTGTCCAATAAATACATAGCTTTCAATTCGGTTTGACATTTGCGAGATCGATCTGATCAAAAAGATCAACCTGATCGATGATCAAAAGATTCATCTGATATGATAATAACCGATTTATCGATCAGATCTATTTCGGTCTTCAATTGTGATAAAAGATCGATCACAAATTTCTCGTCCACTCCTATTATTTTTTGTTTTTCGCGTGGCGGTAGTTGGGTTCGAAATCCAGGGGGGGGGGGGCAAGCGCCCCCCCTTGCCCATATGTAACGGCGCCCATGATAGCATTTCATTTTTCGCCTCGAGTTATGTATCAGCCTGTATAATACACATTACGTAGGTACACATCTGTACTAAATACTGACACATTTTTGTTTCAGATCTTGTTGGGAATAAATTACATTTATATAAACTTCATGTTGAGAATATTGGTAATGCGAAAAGCTACACTCAACACATGGAATTTGCAGCCTTGCCTAAATTTACGTACCACGGGCGATTTTATAAATCGCTTTCGACAAAAAAAAAACCCTCCCACCACCCTATCAAGTCTTGGTTTCATTGTGCTATACACAAATAATACGGATGGCCTTGCGACCATCCGTTCGCATATAACCATTTTTTGCTTTGATGGTATTCAATATGCTAAACAGAGCTAGCAGGACTATTCCTACAGCGCTGAGAGAGATACATTACACCTAAATTTCAAACAGCGGTGGCGCCATCTATTCGAAAAGCGGTGAACTACCGGAATTCCCACTCTTCGTTCAAACAACGCAATCCGCACAAAAATCATAGCATTTTCTGCTTCCTGATAATTTCCAAACGAAGGTGATTTTATGGAGATTTTATTGCATACATAGGTAGGTGATTTTTGTGTGCATGGCTAAAAATCAATGATTTATAAATCTAAAAATAAAATCGGAAGTTACTGCCCATTGTTCAATAATGACTAATTTTCAAAGTATTTCCTTTTCAATTATTGTTATGAGCAGTTTTCCCCAATAGCTACATTTAATTCAAACCGTTTGAGCATAAAAAATCTCAAATTTAAAAGCAACTTTTGGAGAACAACTGGAAGTACGGAAACGCCATTTAGGGTACGTTCTAAAGCATCGTTTCACCGGATGGAAGAACAACTTTTAAATAGGATTTTATATTGTACGAAAATCGATATTATCATTACGCATTCATTTATTCAATTCTGCTTTAGTAGCATAAGCAAAGGCCAGCGCCGACGGCTATATGCGACCATCGATGGCGCCGCAGCTGGATGAATGCAACCATGTTCCCAACTATGCGCAACGATGTGGTTGTACACACGCAATAGCTCCCAACGTTGTGGATTGGTGACGTTTGATTATTTTTAAAACATCGACCTGTCAACAAATAGATATGGCATCCGCTACAGTAATCTGAATAAAAATTCATTTTAATCAGATAAAATCAGTTAATCTTTTCAGATGCCGCTCCTAGATGAAGATACATTGGGTTTTGGGGAGGAAGACTCGAATGTCACACCCAAAGGGGATCTGACGTGAGTGTTTGTAATTTTTAGCAGTAAATTGGTAACAATAATGCGTGTTTTTAGGCACCCTTATGTCACTTTGTGTCACCTGGCTTTTAGAGGAGCTGCAGTGGTTACGTATATGCTCTGCGGATGGTTCAGTGATAGTTTTATCACTAGTTTTGTGATCGTAGTATTACTTTTGTCAATGGATTTTTGGACGGTGAAAAATATAACTGGGCGCTTGATGGTTGGATTACGATGGTGGAACTACGTCGACGATGAAGGTCAATCACACTGGGTCTTTGAATCTAGAAAGGTTTACTTTTTTGAGCTTTTGTTAAGTCATGAATTTTTGGTAAAGTTTACGATACGGAATATATTCATATAAAATACACTACTTGTTCAAATTTCAAAAATCACAATTTCAAGTATGATTTTATCTCAAATGGCTCATCCAATGTTTTGATTTTTTTGTAGAGATGGTGAATTATTCAGCAATGCCGCTGTGATAAAAAAAGTTTATTGAAATTTTAATTTTTAGCATGTACCGGGTATAAGAATGAGGATAAGATTTTGGATAAGAATGAGATAAGATTTCAGCTTCAACCACTAGAATCAGTCTACGTTACTAATCATTTCTAGCGAGGGAACTGTACTATATGCAAATTTGAACTTAGAGTACATTTTATGAATGCATCCCAAATTGGCCCCAATAACACATTACGCCACTGAATAAAATTTGGTCGACTGCACTGCCAGGCAGCAAATGACGTTAGACCTTGTTAGTTTAAACTAAATTTTCTTAGAACTAGGTTTTGAATATACAGGAACAACCGATTGGAACGGGATTTCTGGCAATCAAAGATCTTCACAGGGCAATATTTGTCAAATAGCCCATTTAATGTTGCACTGCAAATAAAGCTCATTTGTAGTCGCAGATGTAATCACAAAACATGGGTTGCTTGTTTCCCTGAATAAGACACACTCGGACCTGAAGACTAACACAGCCTCTCACGTGTTCAGTTTCTCATTACTATTGTATCTTGGTTATTAAATTAGATAATGAAATGAGTCAAACAAAATGTTTAGAAAAAGATTGGACTACACGTGATTCCTGTGGTTTAAGCTGGTACAAATCACAGCGTGTTAAAATTTTTAACACGTTGCTGCCCTAGTGGGTACTGGTGTCTACTCAAATATATTTGTATCGGTAGCAACCAAAAAACTTCTCATTCTTGTATGATAGATATTATGCTAAAAACAAAAATTTGAATAAATTGTCTACCGCAGTATCGTTACTATAATTCAAATCAAGCTACAATTGAACAAAAGAATTATAAAATCATATGAGCTATAGGATAAATTAAACTTTGATTTCTGAAAAAACTTCAGCGGGGCATTAAGTTTGTCGGGCAGTGTCAATGCTTTCTACCATATGCTGGACAGGTGTTCAAGACAAAATTCAACAAAACACCTGCAAAAAATACCACCTTGGGTTTGTTTGAGCAGCCGCAAATTTATTATTAGTCAATTAATCAAACAAACTCCATCCACCACAACAGGTAGGAAACGTTCTCAACTTACCAGAGGTAAGCTCCGGCTCATTACTGGATTCACTGGTCACTGTAAAGTACGGAAGTATGTTCAATATGCGACTGATCGATACGTCCACCTGCCGAGCCTGTATGCAGGACGAGGAGTTGGTAAGGCATATCATGTGCGAATGCCCCGCCCTAGAAGACCATAGGGTGTGCTCTTGGAAACCCCTTACCTACCACGGACAGAATCCGTAGTGCTCCTCTATCGTGCCTTGTAGATTTTGCCCAGGGACTGGGTTGGCTTACGAGTCCAGAGTAAGCATAAGAGGTTTGCACAAAGGGTCCATTGGGGCCTAGGGGCTTTGGGACCTTCCCAGCCTCAACAACGTATATACATAATCGAATGTACAATCTTTGATGTATGTGCAATGTAAATTTAGAGTTCTACCTGTACATCTGTAGTTACGTTGCGCATGATTAATTGACTACTAATTTTGATGCTGTTGGAACAAACCTAACGAGAATAGAAACCTATACGTAAACGTTACCTGAACCACAGACTAGACATATCAGACTGGCCACTCGAAAAAGGAACTACGTTTCAAGAGAGAGATAGAGGATTTTAAAATCAGCTGTTGTGCCAACCGGCAACTCTAACCCCAAACAACACTTGTTTTGACGTTAACATTTGTTGGTTATGTGATCGGTAGTTATTGCGATGTTTCTTTTCGTGTTTTCAAGTAGTCAGTCTGGAACTTGAACAGCATTAGACCAGTGAGTACGTCACTTATTTCAATGATTATAATTGACATTTGAATATCAAAACAACAAACTGAAAATAACTCATTCAAACTTCCCGCCCGAAAGCTAAACCAAATTAAAGGGACAACGGTTCAAGGTCTCTGAGCGGCAGGTCATAAAGATCAAAGGGTTTGCGCGAAGTGGCCAGTCTTATATGTCTCGTCTTTGCCTGAACTTCATAATAATGTCTTGCAATGTGTTCAATGTAAAATCATTTACAGTATTTGGCCCTAATTTTTAGGGTCACCTTCAGAATAGAGTTAATGATAGGGAGACGAGTATTTTCTGGACAGCGTTAATTCTAACCCCGCTTCTGTGGTCACTTTTCTTCATCGTATCGCTATTTGGGTTGAAGTTGAAATGGATGCTACTAGTGGTTATTGCATTGATACTGAATGGCGCAAACTTGTATGGCTATATCAAATGCAAAGTTGGGGCCAAGGAGAGCATTGGAAGTGTAACTTCGGATTTTTTTCAGAAACAGCTTTTGAGTAGTGCAGTCAATATGGTGACAAAACAGGCAGCACAATCGCCTAGCGGGTTTACTCATCCTACAAATACAGTTTGATTTTTGAGTATTTATGATTAGGCTGATTTTGTATATAATTATTGTATTACGTTCTTATTATAAGGGAAATATGTCAATAAGTTTGTTATTTAAATATATTCCTTTTAAGTATTTTTAAGTTTGTTTTATTTTATGACACTTCCAATCAAATCTATTGCTTATACTCTATTTATAATAATATCCCAGTTTCACAAGAAATTAGCAATGATTATTCATGATCTCTTTTATATTTGGGATAAAAATGCATTCATTTGTAGATATATTACCATCTTTATTCCATAATGATATTTAGCAAATTATCCTTATAACAAATAAATTTAATATTTTATAACATCATACGTTCAATGTTTCATCGTCATAAAACAGCATCCGTTTGAAACATGTGGCAATCCATGCCCGGCTAACAAAACAATATATAAATTGGTTCCCTCCTTTGTATTAAAATTGTTTTTTATCTCCGAATCCAGTTTCCCAAACCCTTCCGCGGTATGGTTCCTCCAACTGACGTGCGCTATATTCAGATTGTCCGTCGCTTGCAACATCATTTTCAGGACCTGATTTGTATTAGCTACTGTCTGGAACTTGAACTTCTTTGAAAGTTTATCCTGCGGACACAAGAATGTGTAATCTTTGTAGGTGCTGAGAGTGTCATTTTCCGCATAAACACATGCTGTTTTCTCTTGTCTAGTCGTTTGGTGAAGTAAACTAGTTGCAAAATTCGATTTTCCTAGCTCGGGGTATCGGATTGAACTGGTTGTCTGATCTCCGCACATTACAGCATCACCATAATAAAGGCTCTTTGTTAGTTTATGCTGGACAAGCTTTAGAGCTGCCATACTGTCCTCGACTGAGCAATGGCCTTTATTGCCATGATCCTGGATGGTTTCCCCTAAGAATTCCTTCATATAGAGCTTCAGCTTTGATTTTCGTGATCTCTCGCCGGTCAGATTGAAGATTATGCTAGAAAATACATGTTTAATTAACAAACAGAATATCATTTTAAGTTCAAATAAAAGGGTAAAAATTTATCAAATTTTGTTTTATTTCCATGTTATCTGAGCTGAAAATGAGAGTAACCAGAACACTTGCCACAAATGATAGTCAGCATTTCCACAGTATACTATATTAAGGTGGTTTTACTTAGATAACGCATTTTTTTTTTAGTTACCTCACATATATCTTCTCTTTCTATATATCACATTGAGTACATGATCGGTTATGAGCAATGCCCGGAGGGAAAAGTATGTTTTCCAGTGTTGTGCGTATTGGGAGTATCAAGGTTACACTCAGCTCAGTGCACCGCAACCTCGGCTCGATGAAAACCAGTCTTCTACCGACCACGGGCATCGCATGTCGCTGTTGCTTTGATTTTCTCGAAATTACTTAAATTTTTGCTTATCCATTATACACTGGTTATTCTTTTGTTTTATGCTTTCTTCACATAGTAGGTACTTAGTGGTTTGTTTCGTTCGTATTCTCTTTGACTCTTTTAAATATACCGGGCGGTCGTTTTAACTTGAGACTCCTAAATATCTCGAGAAATATGCATGGTACGACAAAAGTGTCTTAAATAAACTTGTAGGACGCAAAGGGGGAAATGAGATGGCGATATCAGTTTCAATGCAGATGGCGCTGCAATCAGTGAAAATGAGGTTAACTTAATGTTTTAAATGGGAATACCCAACTTTTTTATCAAATTATGATTTTACGCTAAATAAGAACAATTTTTTGCTTGAAATTTTTTTTCGTACCATGAATTTTTTTTTGTGCGTGAACAAGCTCTATGTGCATGACAGGGCAACGCGCGAAATAGCAAAACGTGTCCCCGTTATGCAGATACCTTCCTACGTTGTACCATGAGTAGACATGACAGTCGTGGCTTGTATGCCAGACCGCGATCGCATCCCATGCAGTTATTTTTTATTTTAAATAAATTTAATTTGGAATGATCCTCTTATTCGCAGAGTTTGGTCATACATTCACCTTCCTTAAGAAAGGGGAGGGTCTTGCAATTTGTTCTGAGGTAGTGTCTAATAAACAATTTGTCGTATCTGAAAAACATTCTACAGCCTGTTAGTGGAGATTTGAAGAACTCTAATAATTCTCTTTAAATTTCTTTGCCCAACAGTACCAGTAAACTGCTTTTCTAATATAATATAAAATGCCATTAATAGAACAGAAGTTCTATATTATATTAGATAGACGAAATAGTGAACAAGAATTAATTAAAGAATTACCACTTATTAAACTACATTAAAATAAAAACATGATTGAGCTTATTCGTTATTGCATTATGCAGTGGCGTGCGGTGCATTTGCACATGGTGTAAATACCAAAACTTCGAAAAATACAAACTTTTTTATTCAAGTATAATAAGTGTACATTTAAACAAGAAAAAAAATAAATATAAATTTACTTGTATGCTAAATCAATGCGCCTGTCCGAATTTTTTAAAAAATCATTGACAATATTTTCATAAAAATTGGGCCTGCATTGTAATAGTATATTACATTACAAGAGCTGTCCGTACGAGTGGAAATTTAACATGAGTTTTGTTATTTTCCACGAGTATGTAATAAGCGTTACAGTTCGAGTATTGTACATAATGTTACCTACGACCGACAATTTCAATAAATTATATCAAAAATGACAAACAAATACAGGTAAGAATACTTGACGGTTGACCAATCAATATATTCGCGCGACATCTATTGCAACTACGGAGAACTTTGTCTGAAGTGTCAATCGAAAATTCCAGTACAAATTCAACATAAATTATCACGTGCTAGTAATAATATGTTACAGCTCGAGTATTGCACTTACTTACGACCAAAAATATCAATAAATATAAATTGTATCAAAAATGACAAATAAATAATCAAAATATTCGCGCGACATCTGTCATTATGACATTAGGTCGTGCGTTAAAAACACAAACGCACAGCCAAAGGCACACGTATGTTATAAGCGGTATACGAGCTAAGTAGTCCGTGACGTAAGGGACATTTACACATACGGTCGTAGGTAAATAACTTAATACCTCTTTCTCGATAGTAATTAAACCTAAATTGGATAATCTATCTTGGGATGTAGTGTTTCTAGAGTAAGATTTGATTCTTTTTAGAGCTGAAAATGACCTTTCTACTGATGCAGTTGAAAAAGGAATTGTTAATATTAATTTTGCCAACTTCAGAACTTCGCTTAATGCGTCAGCCAAGTCATAATTTTTTATATGTAGAATTAGTTGGCATATATTTAAATCTCGAAAAGATTCTGATTGATACACTACCGTAAATCTGAACTGAATTTAATTTAATATTAAACAAACTTTCAAACAAACAGGCACCACATATATGTTATCAGAATTACTGCGTTATTAAATAAAAATAAAAAATGTAGGTACGAAAAATAATTCATACCTCAAAATCAACAAACAGACCCAACACAAGCTTACAACATAAACGCCAAATGTGAACGGTGCGCTCGAATTGCTGCACGCTGGAAATAAGGAGGGGGTGACACGTTTGCCTTAGAGCGAATTTAAATTGACGAACGAACAAATAAAAGCTAAACAATTTTTATAGAATGCATAAGTAAAAGTCGAATAAAAATTTGTTGGTAGTTTTTTAGTTACACCGCTACCCATAATTCGTTCGTTTAAATCACAGAACTGGATTATATATCTGTGGTTTAAACACTTCGCCTGTGGCCCATGGGCTCCACTAGCCGCTGCACGCGTGAGCGATACGGTTCCGTCACATCCGTAGTATCTATAGCACAGCATACGTTTATCGATTGGTTGTAAAGTTCGCACACCAGGCTAAATAAATTAGTATTTTCTGTATTCACTCTAGAACATAGTTTTATTTTTTCAATGACAGAGTTGGCGATAGTTCATTCATTATTTACATACTTATACAACAGCAGTCCTTCTTGAATTCGCTGATTTTAAGCCAAAAGTGCAGCGGCTGTGGCTGCACTGAGACGGCAGTAGTCGCACAGACGTGTGACGGGACAGGAGCACTCGGCTCTTGTATGTAGCAATTATATGGGCTATTGGACCGTACAAGTGCACCGGAGTTATTACTGCATGTAGTGTAAATTACTTTAAATTATTATTACCAAAAAATATTACTTAATATGTAGGTATACAAATACATAATATTATATCATTCTTTAACTGGACTACTTTTAATATTTTTATTTCTTTTTTCCTAAATCTTAGGGTGTGCACTGCACGCTCTGCACGTATGGACCGCACGCCACTGGCATTATGTCTTCCACGTAATGCGAAATTTTACCATGATCTTGTGCCTTAAAAATAGGCAATGTCACAATTCTCAATTTCATCTGAATAAAACTGACATTTGACAAATAGTCACAGCAACACCTGTGTACATGCACCTGCATGTTGGTTATATAAGTAGATTTTCGCACCAACCAAAATCTACCTGACAAAAGTTCCTTGACTTTCTCTGCTATTCCGAGTATATGTATTCTATTGACAAATGTCAATGTAAATCGTACATGCTATTATACTACGGTATACGTTTCGTATAAGCTATTCCTAGAATAGTAATTCTTGATTTTATACTAGCAGTGTAAAAACGGTCCTTTGTATTCTTGGGTAAAACCAGTGAACTCTAATGGAAGGGTCAAACTGGAAGGGTCGCAGCTGGCGAGAATTGAGACAGGCGCAAGCAAACGACAGAGCGATGTGGGTATGTGTCACTGTCTGACTACCGTAGGTAGATAACAGAACGCTGTAGTATTTTTTTAATTGCAAATGATATCTCAAATAAAAATGTCAAACCGTCAAACATACATCCATGGCACCGTATGAGATAGAAAGAGATGGCTACCCACATCACTGCGGGTTGCATACCAAATGGATTTGCCTCACTTATTCACCTAGTCACAGCCTTTCCAGTTATACGTATGTATTTACATTTCACTGGGTAAGACAAACATTGTGTTCAATGTAAACCAACAGAGACGAATGACATGGGACACGCATATTGAAGTTAGCAGCATGATACCAGGGTAAGCAATTTTAGGGAAATAAAGTGTAGGTGTGTTCAATGTAAACAAACAGAGACGAATGACATGGGACACGCATATTGAAGTTAGCAGCATGATACCAGGGTAAGCAATTTTAGGGAATTAAAGTGTAGGTACATGAATATGGGTCTGTTATTGAAAATTAATTGATCGTTTTATAACTTTTCTTACATTTGCGGATTAGTTTTGGCTCACTGTCTATATTGATATAAATTTGATGAGAATCTGTTTTTATGTTCCGCTATTCGTTTTGCTAACTTTCTTCCTATTGCTAGTTTTAAATGCAAGGAATATACTGAATTTTAAAAGTAAAAGGTAAAAAGTAAAGGTAAAAGTTTATTGACTGCTATATGCCTATATTGATATTATTATAAGTGAAAGGTTTGTAGATTTTTATTGGAGGAGTTTCTGTGATGTATAAATGGTCATTGGTTTTAATTATATGTTGAAAAAGTTCATAGCTTATCAGCGTCAAAATTTAGTATTGGTCTCCAAGAACCATCAACATACTCAACGAATGTTCTGATGTTTCAAATTGCTTACAGGTGTCATCAATAAATTCTAAATTTTTATGGGCTTACGCCTGCTTTCATAACATAAATGTTTTTCATATAAAATTTATCTAAAGTGGACTTCAAGCTGAAGTTGGCCGTAAACTCGATTTTAAAGTCACGTTTCATAATACAGCCGGATGTCACCTTTAGTAAAAGTCGACTTTAAGTATTGTTATCAAGTTAATTATACTGAATTTTAGTAAATTTTGCTTTGTTGTCTTTGTAACCTGCCAAAACAAGTATAGCCCAAGAGCTAGCAACAGTTTTGTTACGTTATAATCAGGTTAGAAGTTTCAGAATCTGTCCCTTATAGCATAACAATAAGATAATGCCTGAGTCCGGCAACCTTCCGAGGGTAAAATAAAAATGTTCATTATTATAATCAGTCCGTCGCTTTAGGATATTAAAGTTGAGTACGTTTCAAGGGAAAAAAAATTGCCAGACCGATGGGTGTAAAGTGAGAGCAAGAGGAGGCCGAAGTGAGGCAAAATTTCACTAATTACAGTAAAATATTCAAGTTGGATTTCATTGATTAGTCTTAAATACATCTTCACAAAGTAATAATCCCGATGCCAGACTGAATTTCCGGTGGAAACATCCGCCAAACCGCATCTTTGATAATATCTCTCACTGTTTTTGTAAATTTTTTAATGGGATCCCTTTTTAATTCTGTTCTGTTATTAATTTTGAATAATGATAGTTTTATCTATATAATCGTTAGAGACCGGACTTTAGGACAACACTGGCGCGCCGTAGATATTTTTAGTGGGATATATTTTATTAACTATACTGCCGTATTAGCACAGATGTCATATGTAGGATTGATGTTGTATCTTCGCAGATAGAAAAATTAAAACAGATTTTTTTAAATTCTTTGTCAGTAGTAAAAAAAACATAAAAACCTATCTACCTGCCGACTAATGCCTGGTGATTGTTACACTCTACTTGTGTATGGGGGTTAACTCTCAGTGGTAGGTGGTGAATAACAGACTTTCTTCAACTATACTTGTTGGGACGCTTTATTTTATAAGTGTGGATGGAAAGATTCCCCCCAGTAGTTCCTTCGACCAATCCCGTGTGCCACACAAATGTGTGTCGTTGGTTCCGACTTCCAAGAACGCGCGATTTTCCCTGAGTTGCCTGTTTCGGTTTACTCTTTGTTACAGTATTATAAACGTCAAATAAAACCTTACAAGTATTTCTTTGTGAAAAAAAAGAATGACGCTAGTAAAATATTATTTGACGTTTATAATACCGACCGTAATTGTTTCATTTTGTAGAACAAAATACTGCCGTATAGGCAACCGAAAATACAAATTGTACTGTGATATTGAATTGTTGGTGAAGATACACACGCGGCAGTACGACTATAGTAGTATTGTCGTAATCCGAGATTTCCCAGTAGATATTTATTTATAATTAATAGGAAAGAATACACTTACCTACCTACTATTTTACTATCCAAGCGTATTTTATTCACGACAAACTCAGAATCTATGAGCTACTTAACACAGGGTTAAATATTGATTTATTTTTATTGCGTAACGCGTCTTTAACGCGCACGAGAAGTGCGTTACAATGGTATTTCGTTTATTTTATAAGAAATACTGAATATTAATAAATGTTTAGATCTCCTCAAGTTTATTTAGATCCGATAGAACTTTTAGAAAAATAACCATTGTATGCGTACATGTTCTCTATGAAAAAGAAAAATCATTAATTCTTTCATTAAAAAAGAAAATCTGAAAAAAATTTTTTAGGAATATTATATGCTTTAGGCCTCCTGCGGGAGACCTAAATAATTTTCAATTGGGCAGATGTCACTTCTCTTTGTAGCTGCGGATGTAGCTGCTGTGTAGACAATTGTGCTTCCAGATCTATGGCTGTCTTAATATTGTTGTGTTGGTATTATTGGAGGCTGTATTTATGGCCTTTTTGTAACAATTCAATCTCATCATCTTCGAAAATTGTGTTAGTGAGGTTTGTAACCCTAGACGCAAATTGGTGTGTCACAATCGGGGTTTTTGTCAATATCATATGAACTATTCTCCGTAGTCAGCTGCTTGACGTGGAATACATCTCGGGAGGTGTCATTTTCTTCGTGATGGTGTCTATTTTGTCTTATCAGTTGTTGGAGTTTTCTATTCCTCTTCTGGGATACCTCGTATGTCTCGTAGAAAATACTTTCTCTCTTTTGTTCCATGATGGTGTCATACTCAAGGTAGTGTAGTTTTTGTGTGAGGATTCTATGGATATATTTCATCTTCTGGTCGATTAGGTCTCTCTTCTTCCAGTGTTCCTTCAATCGTATTCTAATTAGTCACAATTCCAGTTGCTTCTTGCGTTTTTCAAAGTTCTTTGGGATCTTTATTTTAAATGCCTGAGGTATAACCTGGTGTGAAATGGCTTAGTGTCAAAAATCTATTTCAGGAAAGCATTTCTTACAAATTGAAACCCCTCTTGCAGAAATATGACATAAAAACATCATTAAAAAAATGGTAAGGTAGGTCACATAAATGTCAACAACAAGTTTAAAATAGATCCTCTGTTACGTAGTGGTGTTTATAGCATAACATGTTCTGAATGCAATAACATATACATAGGCCAATCTGGTAGAAAAATAAGCACTCGATTTAAAGAACACTTGACAAATTACAATTCATGTGTATTCAAACACATATAGGCAAAACCGGGAGAGGTGAAGTTGACTCATCGCTTAAAATCGTACGAACCAAGATATGGACGTACCGCGTGGATTGGTTATATTAGGTATGTTCGATTGCTGGCCGCGATCTTTTACAACTGAGCGCGTTCTGTTCTTTTTGATCGCAAATTTGAAATACTTGCTTCCTATTGGTGGAATCGGTTTGGCTCAGACGCCAAACGAGCAATCGAACTGCACTTCAGCCAACTGAGCGCTAATCA
Source organism: Aphodius sticticus (assembly GCA_963966075.1). Lineage (NCBI taxonomy): Eukaryota > Metazoa > Arthropoda > Insecta > Coleoptera > Scarabaeidae > Aphodius > Aphodius sticticus. Next base: position 53,338,385 of record OZ014506.1, read on the forward strand.
GATTGAACAGAACTAAGCGCGGCCAGCAATCGAACACTACTATTGCTGTGTTTATTTGGTTGCCTACTAGGTAGTTCGTTAAAGATTAATATTTAATTACTAAAAATACTATCATTGGACACATTTATTTTGCATTTATTTATTTTGCTCACATTTAATTCACACGTTCGCGCTGTGTTATTATAATAATTGGAGGTTAGGTTGCAAGTACCGCTGTCATCTGTTCTAAGAACAGACGTACTTTTTTGTCTTGCCCATTTAAATTATACAGCAGACGTATGAAAAGGATGCTATTTCGTTTTAACACACGTCAATATTTAGAAATAATCTGTAATGTATGTCGAAAATAACAGCTGAAATCTATGAGTAATCTTCACCTCTCCCGGTTTTGCCTATACCAGAAACAAAACATAATTATTATAAAATAAAGATCACCAACCTCAGACTACTGCATGATATTGGCAAGTCATAGAGACTAGATTTATATGAAGAATGGTAGGTACATAAACACCATGTGAGAGCACCAAAACTGCTAATGAACCAAGATGTGGCAACAAACCAGTATCGCATGTTTAACAAACTTTTAAAAAGCTCTTATACAGAGATTACAGAGTGCGCCACCGTGAGTGAATAGCTGACATACTTCACACCGAAGCCTACAACAACGCTGTTAAAACACAACTGTTTATACGAGGTGTGTACATACAGGACTGCATCTGCATACTGTAGAACTGAATTCAGTCATGGTGGTGCGGCAACATTTGTCAGAAAATCAACAACGGCCAAAGAACTGAAATCAGTAACAAAATGCAGCATTGAGAGAATCATCGAAATTGCAGCAGCAGAAATTGACAATACAACCATAGTCACCATATATCGGCCATCGACTGGTGATATGGCTGTTTTTTCCAGCAGTTTGAGAGGGTCTTGCATGTCCTGCGGGTCGATACGCCTGTGGTACTCGGCACTGATTTAAACATCAACTATCTAACTGACAGTAACTCGAAAAAAGATCTTGTCGATTTGATAAATATGTACAGGTTTTAGATGGTAGTGGACAAACCGACAAGGCTAACAAAACAATCGGCTTCCTGCATTGACTACATAATAACGAACACGCATGCTGCGGATAACGATCTGAGGATTGTGAATCCAGGACTCTCAGACCACTTAGGGCTACACTACAATAGTCTAGCCAACTGGAGCCCCAGAGTAGACACTTTCAAAATACATCCCATCACCAATTTCGGCATTTCTCAGTTCAAAGAATGTCTGCAGGAAATTTATTGGAAGGTTCCAGACTTTGATTTTCCAATATCCAATATCCAATATTGTGGATATTCCACAACAAATTTAGCTGCCTCTTCAGTACCTTTTTTCCTGAAAAGGTAGTTAATAAGCGAGCTGGTAAGCAACAGGTCAGGTACCAATGGATTACAAATGAAGTCTACAATATCCGAGAAACAATGCTTCTAATGAGGAGTGCATGTATATCCCACCCACACCTAGAAGATACTTAGAAACGGTACAAACGTTTCTACAAACAAAAACTAGCGACAACTCATGCAATCTATAATAGGCACAAGATACTGACAACATCATAAAGGCAACCTAGCAGCTTATTAATCAGACCACAGGGCCTGTAAACAAGCCGAAGGAAATTGTCAAAGCCTCTGCTCAAGCGTTCAATGACTATTCGACAGCAATCAGACCCAGAATCAAAACGAACCTGCTAAAGAAACTAACTCTGACATCAGAAGACCTGCTTGAAAGGTCTTCTTGAACAGAGAGCAAACATCCTTCTTCTTGTACCCAGTGGATGAACATGAAATAGAACACCTAATACAGACAATGAAAAAAAGTAACTGTAAAGATATATATGGAATTACCACCACTTTGGTCAAAAGACTCTCACAGGAACTTGTCCCTGTGCTTACTGCCTTGATTAACCAAGCCTTCTGTACGGGTAATTTCCCGGATCCACTCAAACAAGCAAGAGAGCAACTACCAGCCCATATCTATACTCCTCTTGCTGTCAAAGATATATGAGGCTGCGATAAAGACAAGAGTTGTCGGGTATCTTGAGGAAAATGTACCTTTGGATAACCAATTGGGGTTTCGACGGAACAGGTCAACAATCTCCACAATGGTCCGAATCACCGAATCAATATTCGATGATAAAGCTGAGAGCCATGCTACGACCTGCGATCTTAGCAAAGCCTTTGTTTCGCTGGATCATGATATCCTACATAACAAGCTAGAATGGTGCGGCATACGGAGAGTTCCTCTTTGTCTGTTCCGATCATATTTAAGCAACAGTTTCCAGAAAACAATTACCTCAACAGGTGAATCTACCCTGGGGAAAGTTTCCTGCGGTGTCCCACAGGAAAGTATTCTTGGCCCCGTTCTATTTATTCGTTATGTGAACGACCTACCAAGTATGTAACTTCTCCTGCACAGACCATACAATTTGCTGACGAAACCACCTTTCTGTACGGAAATTCTATCTGTAACTCGGAGGTTGAGAGTAGTGTGATGGAATGGTTCACATCCAACCTGGTCCAACACAACACAGACAAAAAACAGACCATCTCATTCAGGTCACGGAGAGAAACAGCTGGGGATGAAACTGTATCGGTGAAACTTATGGGCATCCACCTGGATGCTATGACGACCTGGCTGCCGGACATAGATGTCCTCAGATTGCGGGTATTCACAGCAATCTATGCCATTAAACGAGTCAGACGAGTTTCAGATGAAATCACGGCATGAACACTATATTTTGCTCTCTTCTACAGTAACTTGACCTATGGCCTCATGATCTTTGGCAATTCTCCCCACGCCTCGACATTGTTATTGTTCACCCTACAGAAGAAGACAGTCAGAGCTGTTGTGGGTGCACACCCAAGAAAACATATCAGGCCAATATTCATGCAACACAGAATATTGACAATGGCCTGTGCCTACATCTTACAGAATTTAGTGTATCTGAAAAGCGTTGAGAAGGAATTGAATACACGGAGCGACATCCACACCCACAATACCTGAACAAGAGAGGATCTACATACTCCACAAATAAGGCTACAGAAAGGCCAGACAGGCACCAGATATTGGGGTTACAGTTACTTCATTAGACTACCGATTCACATCAGAAACCTACCAGCACCAGTCTTCAAAATTAATATCAACAACTACCTCGCTAAAATGGCCTTCTTTAGCCCAAGAACCAATGTTAATATATAAAATTACTTTGACTTTTCTTGTAGATATGTATGTTATAAGAATAAACTTTACTTTACTTACAATTTGTTAATTTATATAGATAGGGTGGTGCCAATATTGTACTATCTGCATTTTGAATTACAGTTCGTGAACTATTACAACTTGACCAAATCCTGTTCAACATAACCTATATGACACGTGATAAACTCTCATAGTATTTTTTGACGGTAAATACCAATTATCTCTTTTGATTTGATTATAATAATAATAATAATAATAATATATTTGAACTCAACGGTTACAATTCTTGTCACAAAATATATAATGTGTATCCATTTACATATACAACAAATTCAATACTGGGATATAAATGGATGTCATGCAGGCTCCAGGAACTCCTCGATAGTATAGTAGGCCTTTTCGATTAAAAATCTCTTCAAGAGTGTCTTCATCCCCGGGAATGGCTGATTTTTTATCTCTGGCGGTAATCCGTTGTAAAGTCTAGCACCGATGGAAGTCACTCTGGTAGTTTCTAGACGGTTGTAGGGCACTGTTAGGTGGTTCTTTGTTCTGGTATCATGTTGGTGGACATCGCGTTGCATTTGTGGGTGTAAGGTGCGATACTCCAGTGCCTTCTACATTATGACCTCACTTGGGAGAGTGAGAATTTTGTTGCTTTGGAAGAGAGGTCTGCAATGGGTAGTGGTCGGTGAACCCTCAAGTGCTCGAATGGCACGCTTTTGGAGCAGAAATATCTTCGACATATGCACCGACATGCCCCATGCTTGCAACCCGTATGTCATCCGGGAATGGAATAGAGCGTGGTAGGTAAGCAGGCCAGCGCTCTTGTTGATGCAGCGAGTCACCCTACGGATAGCGTAGACAGCCGATGACAGACCCGCCGACAGGCTCTCAACGTGGGGCAACCAGGTAAGACGAGAGTCCAAGGTTATGCCCAGGAACCGCGCCGTATCAGTCTGTAAGGGCTCCCGTCGTGTGGTGAAGAAGTGGATCATTGTGGTTTTTGACTCGTTTAGAGCCAGCTCGTTGCAGTCAAACCAAGTTTTAATGGTAGCTGTGGCCGCACCAATCCTTTCCTCCGCGTCCAACCTGCCCGAGCATCCGGTGAAGTATGTAGTGTCATCCGCATAGAGTACAAGATGATCCATAGGCATGTACAATGGTAAATCGTTGATGTAGATTATGAACAGCAAGGGTCCAATTAATGATCCTTGTGCTACCCCCCTCTTGACCGGGGAGACACCACCCCTCCTACCGGAACACTCAACAATCTGTCCACGATCCTCAAAGTAGGAGCTTATAATATTTGCTGCTGCACCTCGAATACCATGATGGCCCAGTTTGCACAGAAGGATCTCGTGGGAGACGCAATCAAACGCCTTGGAAAGATCGTACAAGGCCGCCGCACATTGACAACCGTTATTGAAAGCGGTGGTTATCTTGTGCACCAATTCCATGATTGCATCCGTCGTTCTCTTAGCTTTTTGAAAACCATACTGGTTTGGGTTTATGAGGTTCTTCTGGCTGATAAACTTTGTTATTCTTTCAGTTAGGAGGGATTCTATCAATTTTCCAAATACTGGCAAGATGGTAATAGGGCGGTAGTTGGATGGATTTTCAGTATCACCTTTTTTATAAATAGGAACTACCCTACCTAGTTTTAGACGGCGGGGGAATACTCCCTCCAAGAAGCAGCTGTTTATTATGTCGGAAAAGGGCTCGCTTATCAGTTCCCCTGCCAGCTTCAGCGTCTTTACACAGGTCATATACGTCTACGCTGGTTTTTGTTTTTAGGCGGTTGATGTGTTGTAGGAGTTCGGCAGGACACGTTGGAAAGAGGTAGACTGTAGGTTGGTAGTCTGATCCAATGCCGGTTGTATCAGCTTGCCCGTTTTTGTTTTGTGGGATATCCCTGATTATTTCGTCTACTTTCTCAGGGAAAAACTTCGCAAAGTCGTCACAAGATGGCATTCCTGGTTTAGGATCTTGTCTGTTTCGGCCGGTGTCGCGGTTTATGATATTCCATATTGACTTTGGTTTATTTTCGGATCGTTCAATATCGATATTGTTTTTGGCCTTGTGAAATTCTTCGCATTTTCTCAAGTAGGCTTTCTTATAGTTTGAATAGATTGCGAAGGTGTCAGCATCCTTTGTAAGTTTAAAGGTGTCATGCATCATACCCAAAGTTTCACGCATTTGTTGGAGTTCAGGATTTAAAATCTGCTTCTTCCAAGTTAATATGCGGGCTCTCTTGGGGAAGCTTGCTTCAAAATGCTGCATGAAGAGTGAAAGAAAGCTGTTCAATTTAACATCTGGATGATGTGCCTGGAATATCTCAGCCCAATCCTCAGAAGCTAAGCCATTTCGGAAAGCCATGCAGTTTGCTGGGGACATGATTCTCCGAGTTACCTGTTCTGGTTCATTTAGGCTGTCAGTTTTAACAATAAGCTCGATTGCCTTGTGGTCGGATATTGGTGTATCGTAAATTCTACTCTGGTATTCACCATAGGTGGTAAATATATTGTCGATACACGTCGACGAAGTATTTGTAACTCGTGTGTTTTCAAATATAGTGTGTACCATGCCAAAACTGCTTGCGACGTGGATGATCCTTTTTTTTTCATTGCTGGTAGAGATTGCAAAGTCCACATTAAAGTGACCTGTGACAACTATGTTGGTATCGGTCGTGAAAGTTGTAACGGTGTGGTTTAGAGCATCTTCAAGAATGTTTAAGAATATGTTGATGTTTCCTGTCGGAGCTCGGTATATTGGTATCACCATCAGTTTTCGGTCTGGTATATAACAGGCCGCCACTTCTCCGTGGAGCTCCTGGGACAAACCCTCGACAGCCTCTACTCTTAATGCTTTTACACCATGTTTAGTAAGGATACCAGTGCCTCCATGGATGTGGTTCCCTCTGTAGAAGATGCTCGACCAGCTGAAGTGTGGTAGAGCATATAGGCTGGCATTATGCTGATTGAGCCAGTGCTCACAAATACATAAGACGTCAGTGTTGTTAATGGTTGTCAACTCTTCAAGTGCAGCAACTTTGTTTGTTATGCACTGTATGTTCAGATGCATGATTCGCAGTGTGGATGGTCTTGCCTTGGCTGAAGAACATGATGGTAATTTTGTATTTATTTTGGTGATCGTGCCTTGGCTTTGGATAGTTATGTTTGACGAATTTCGTCTAATCTTGTCCGAAAATTTCGTGTCTCCTTGTATGGACGTACTATAGTGTATTTTGGCCATATATCGGGATTACATATTTCCTTCAGTTTAGAAGACTCCACTGTGATCTTGAAGGCTGCAATCTGTGTTGATTGTATTTGTAGCTTTTCGATCAGACTTGGTATTTGGAAACTGTCAAGGTGTACTTTAAGTAGCTCTGGTGTTGTATCTGGGGACAATCTCGACACAAATATAGGCCTCCTGCTTTCTACAGCTGATATGTTGTATTCAGCGTTTGTGTTTGTTCCCAGTATAGTGGTTGATTTTCTTTTCCCCTTCTTGTATGTAATAGTTTGAAAACCAGTGTCTTCTTGATCGGGGGTGTTGTTTACTGTCTTTCGTCGAACATCATCATCCTCTATATATAATGTTATGTTTAAGATGTATTGCGATGTTTTTTCTGTTTTTCCAGTATGGTCTGATGACGAGACGTAGGTCTCGAAACATGTAACCAGTAACCACTAATAAACAAGAATAATTTATGTTGGAATTTTATTTGCTTGTCTAACTATATTGCGAGTATGTTATTGTTACACTACAAGGGACAGATTCTGAATGTTCCAGTCCTATTCTTTAAGGTGTAATTAAATCCGTTGCTGGCTCTTGGACTAGTAGTTTCATTTCCCCGCTAGGAACTTTAGTAAGTAAGTAAGTAAGTATTTATTTCGGTAAAAAAATTACACTACCATGTCACGTAAATCAGTATATGTATACAACTTTGAGCAATTAACTAAACACATTCCATAAAAACAACATGTTATGTACTATATCTCTGCTCCAAGGAATTCCTCGATGGTATAGAAGCTGTTCTCTGCCAGGATCTTCTTCATTTTCCTCTTGAACCGTGCCGGTGTTTCATTTCGCAAGACATCCGGAACTTTGTTGTAACATCTTATGCCCCAATAGTTTGTGCTTGTCTGGGCTCGGACCACTCTGTGGTTTGGCACTTCTAGGAGGTGACCATGTCGGGTATTGTAGTCATGGGTTTCTCCTGTTGTTTTATATTCACCTCTGTTGCTGTGGACATGGACCAGGCACTCAAGCACAAATATACTTGTGATAGTTAGTATCCCCGTTTGCCTGAACAGCGGTCTGCAACTCTCCCGGTAGCCTGCCGCGCAAAGAATTCTTACTGCTCTTTTTTGAATTAGGAACAGGTCATTTACTCTTGGCGAGTGTCCCCATATGATTATTCCATAAGCAAGTAACGAATGGAAGTTTGCATAGTAAGCTGTCACTGCTGACTGTGGTGTTGATGTTTTCATTAATTGCCTCACAGTGAAGAGGCCCCTGTTCAGCTTTTGTGCTAGTTGAGTTATATGTTTGTCCCAACGCAGATCATCCTGGAACCATATCCCCAGAAATCTCACTGACTCAACAGTTGCCCGCACTGATGGCTGGTACATTAGTATGTGGGTTTTTTCTTCATTTTGTTTTAGGGAATTTGCCCTGAACCATCTCCGAGCCTGTTGTTGGGTGTTTTCAGTTTTATGGGTCAGTGTTGGAACCTGACCCTTGTTGATGAATGATGCGTCATCGGCAAACAAACTAACAAGGTCGGCACCCACGATCAAGTCATCAATGTAAAGCAGGAACAGAACTGGTCCAAGGATAGAACCTTGCGGAACTCCAGCGGCAACCACTCCCCACTCTGATGCCCGATTGTTGTAGACCACTCTTTGCTTCCTTTCTTCGAGGTATGATTTAAGCAGGTTTAGTGGCATGCCTCTTATGCCATAGTGTTCCAGTTTGGCCAGCAACAAGGAGTGGGAAACTGTGTCGAAGGCATTGCTTAGATCGCAATAGCACGCCTGGATCAATTCACCCTCGTCAAATGCCTTCGTTATCTCATTAGCTACTTCCATCATTGCAGTAATCGTGGACTTTTTGCTTCGGAATCCATGTTGGGATTTACTTAGCATACTCTTTGTCTCCAGATAATTTACAAGCTTTTTCAGTATTAGTCCTTCAAAGATCTTGGATACCACTGGGAGAACAGAGATGGGTCCGTAATTGCCTTCGAAAGCTGAGTTACCGCCTTTATATATCGGTCTCACCTCCGACATCTTGAGAATGTTCGGAAATATACCATTCTGAAGGCACATATTGGTAACCTTCAATAGTGGTTGCGCTATTATTGGCATTGCAATTTTCAAAATCTTTGTAGACATGCCATTATGATCAGGCGTATTTTTTTGTTTCATTTGTTTTGCCACTCCTAAGATATCTTCCATACCGAATTCATGTAGGTAGAATGAGTGTAGGTTGCTTGTTTCTTTCTTTTTTACCATTTTTTCCGCCTCATCATGCAAAGGCTGCGTTGCAGTTCCCACCCCAAGAAAAAACTCATTGAGGTTTGATGCCGTTGGATGACCTTTCGTTTCCTGTTTGGAGTTTGCTCTGTGGCTGATGTCTGCTATTACTCGCCATATTGCCTTCTGTGTATTGTCAGCTTGGTTTATGTATTCTTCGGTTTTTGTTTTCTTCGTGTGTATAATTTTTTGTTTGTATGACTGCTTGAGAATACTGTACGCCATCTCAGCTTCTGGGGTGGGCCTGCATGATATTATCGTGTGTAGTGCATCCAACGTCAACTTCATGTTCCTCAATTCATCACTATACCAATTGACTATTAATCTTGTGTTCGTTTGCTTTATGGTGGTTAGTGGAAATGATGTAGTAAAACAATTCAACAGCTTTGCATGAAATCTCAGGATCCCCCATTTCAACAGTCCAGTCCTCCGCTTCTAGACGCTGTATGAATCTGTGGATGTTTGCGTTTGTAATTTTTCTAATTTTTGTACACTTATGTTGTGGTTTAGATTCTGATACTCCGACTCGCAACACCTGTGCAGAGTGATCTGACAAGTGGAGGTTGACGGGCTGCTTCTGGACTATATCTTCATGAGTATTTAGAAATATATTATCCAAACAGGATTCTTTCCTGGAAGGTTCGGCAAAAGCTTTTCCCATTTTGAATATTTCCATAACATTGAGAAGTGATTGATGTGCCTTTGAGTGTACTGCAAAGTTGATATTGTAGTCTCCAGCAATTATAATTCTGCCTGTGTGAAATGAACAGATGTTTTCCAAAGTCTCTTCCAGTCTCTCCAAGAAAGTAGTGAGGTCTCCCAGGGGGGATCTGTATATTGCCAGTATAATGGTATTTTTATTTGGTATTCTTACTCCTGTTATTTCAAAATCTTTCTCTTTTGACTGAGGGATATGAGCACCGATGTCTTCAATTTGGTGGTTTATTTTCACCAGCAACAATACCCCACCATGTATGTGCGTAGATCGTGAGAACCATGCTCCCACTTTATAGTTACGTAAAGTGTACTGATCCACATCCTCCTTGGCAGTTAGCCAGTGTTCTGTGATACAGATAACATCGATATAATTGTAGTACTGGTGCATGGTTGCATCCAGATGTGTCAACTTGTTTCTTATACTCTGAATGTTTATATTCATGATGTTAAATGTGCTGGCAGAAGGCTGTTGGGTTATCCCTTGCTATGTTTGTACTGCTCCTTGTGAAAATCCTGGGTGTTGTTTTTTTGGAAAATGAACCGGCTAATTTTTATCCCCATTGGCCAATTGTGTCCGTTGATTATTGTGTCGTGGTCTGCTATGGGGACCCCGAGTTTGAAGCAGTTGCTCTGGTATTTTGTTTGCATTTTTTCAGTTACAAAGTTTTCATGCTTTATTAGATCCTTGACGTACTCTTGCATGTCCCCATCGGTGCATTTTTGTTGTAATCTACCAACAAAAAAACCACATTTTCCTGTCTACGGCCTTGATTTTCAGATCTATGTCTTGCTTGGATCCAATAATTGGTTGTACCCTATTTTGAATTTTGCTTTTCTTCCTAACAACTTCCGTCCATTTTGATTTTTCATTAAGTGTTTCGTCAGATTTTAGGGTTATGATTTCTGTAAGTTTTGTTTCGGTTTGTGCTTCCTTTTTTGACCCATTGTCAACAATGGGCAACCGTGTCTGTTTCCGCGTATGTTTAGGCTTCGGCTTTGCAACTTCTGCAGAAGTTTTCTGCGATCTATCATCGTTTGTTTTTTCATAGGGGGACGCCACTTGCACCTCCTGTGGGGAGTTCTCCTTTGGACCCTTTGTTCAGTCAGTTTGCTTATTAATTCCATTTGCATTACTGTTACTTTCGGAATCCCGGTATTTTGCATGACCTAACCCCACTTTTTCCAGCATGTTTATTTTGTCCTTGAGAAGGACAATGTTTTCTTCAAGGATTTTCTTGTTTTCAGTTAATATATTGTTCTTTTCTTCCAATTCCATTAAGGCTTTACGTAAAAATTCATTTTCCATAAGTAAGGACATCTCACAGATTTCTGATTTGATCTTCCTAACCTCTTCAAAGCGGCATTTCTTGTGTCTATCCTTAAGACAAGAGGGATGAAAATCAAATCCACACTTTCTACAGATGGCCACATCAACTGCTATCTTCTTGTTGCAGTATTTGCAATTTATTTCAACTACAGCATTGCTAAAATTATTTTCTGTTGCAAGCACACTGTCTTCACTGTCAGACATCTTGCATCTACAGACAATTATGGTTGCAAAGCATTGCGTGCGTTCTGCCACTTTAGGCGCTAACCGCTTGAACTCAGCGGACGGCAGCTATTGGGCAGGAACAACATGAACGCGAAGGCCATTGGTTGCTGAGTTCAAGAGCTTAAGCGGCTTAAACTGGCAGAACGCACCCATTGTTTTGGCAGTTTTTGGTTACAAAATATATCAAAATGTCATCGCTATAAAATGTGTCACCTTCTATATAAGACAACATGGGCCAAAGTTGCTCCAACAAAATCTGGTATCAAAATGTGCATATTCTTTGCTGCATAGAACATCGGTCAACTAAATTGCCGATTTCAATCCCTAATCTACAAAAAAACTTTCTTTGTGGGAAGCAAGTGATATGAATGTTGAATGAATGTTCAATTAGTTCGAATGATGGAACTACTGTTGCTTTTGTCAACAACAACAGCTTTTGTCGGAACGTTCAACACCACATTCACTTTCATTGTATTTTATGAGATACCATATCCTTGTACATTTCTATCCACTTGTGATCAAGCTACGACATAGAACTAATTTATCTAGGATGGCAAACTTGTATCCATCAAGTTCAATATGTCAAGTGACATTAGTAGCAAACGTCGACTTTATGCGGTAACGTGGCAAAATCTTGACTTTGGCTTTATCTTATGATAAAGACAACTTTATCTTTAAAATTGGATTATGAAACTGATATTAAAGTTTAAGACTTTAAGTATTTAAAGCCACCTTAAGTATATTATGGAACCAGCTGTTACTCAATTTGTCTACTAAAAAGATATTATTTTTACCTTGTGTCAATGATGTAGGGATGGAAAATTTTTAGTGCGTGCAGATCGCCTTGAAGGGACTGTCCAATGAGTATAGCGTCGGCAGGAAGAATTGCCCTAAGGTCCTCTTGCACCTCTTCGAGCGTCTTGGTGACACCGCTCATCATTGCGGGCGTGATACCGGAATACTGCGTAAGGTAGTCGATAATCCTGTTAGGGGGCTTAACAAGTGATTCGTAGACCACCTGAAATTTCTCGTCGACAATCGAGACCCTCGTAAGTTCATTGTCGCGCGTTGTAGTCATGCACATCTCGCAATCCAAGCCATACATCGGACTCTTGGCAGTGACCGGTTTGTACTTATCCTTTGTGCAGACGTAACCCTTGTACTTTACCTCCATCAGGCCTCGGATTGGCAATGGGAAGTTTTCTTCCACCTGAGATTAAACGTTGTGTCAACAATAAACGAGAGTTAAACAAAAGAAATGAAGGGCTGTTAACCATAACCTTAGAATTATATACATACTAGGCTTCCAATACCGACCAATATACTGATCCCGGAATTAAAAATTTTGTAATCCCGGGATCACGGGATTCATGAAAAAAAGCGAAAATTGCCGGACCAAAGAAACGGCTAAAATATACTTTATTGGACAATATCTTTTACCCCAAATCTTATGTAGAAAACCAAAATTGACGGTTTAAATGGTAAAAGGCGTCAAAGCAGGGTTGTTATGTTTTAAAACATTGTTTTACATGTTTTAAAAGAAATATTTTGTTTTAAATCATTTTGTTTTAAATGATTAAAACATTGTTTTAACACATTGTTTTAAAACAAATATTAACTCGTAGAATAACATAAACCGAAGCAGCGGTAACACACAAAGCGGTGTTTCTCCTGTAGTACATAATTAGATATATGGCTGATGGTTCGTGCCTCAATATTCTCAACAAGTGTGAAGACTAAATAAGAAAAAGTCATTCACACAACAGATTTAACTCCACTAAGGACTGAGGTATGAAAAGACGCCGATCAAAATATTTACAAATAAAACAATTGCGTGATTTAAAACATGTGTAAAACAATTTTTATTCGTTATTTAAAAGATTTTTTTTTGGGTGATTTAAAACATGTTTTCATTTTATAAAAAAACATGTTTGTTTTCTTTAAAATAAAAAAAAAGTTTTTTATGACAACCCTGCGTTAATGTGTGGCGTGGTGACATCAATAATAAACAAAATTTAAATCTTATTAGTTAATAACTACTCTTGCATCTTAAATTTGCTCAAAAATTTAATATTTTTGTAAACAGTTTCAAGAATAGTCTATTTCAAATGGACCAGCCTGTATTTTATAGCATTTTTGAAATCTTGATTAAATTTTAGATCAATTTTATGTTACATTCCCTATACCTAACATAGGTCATTTTTGAGATATTAATTTTTTTCATTATTTTTCAATTATTTATAAATTATCTCCTGTGACCGTTGGAAAGAAGTTGTCCGGCAAAATTGTTGTGAAGGTAACATATTATCGACACATCGGTAGAGTTCTTCTAAAAGTTATACAGGGTTATAAGATCAAAGTTGAATTCGAGAAAAGTACTAAAAGTCGATTTTTTCAAATGGCAACACTAACATATGAATGCATTTTTGAATTCTATGGAATATTTTAGATAAACTTTGTGTAAAATGTCCTATACCTAAAATGTACATGTACCTACTGAAATCGATTTTTAAACATCACAGTAGTAATTGCAAACATTGTCAAATCTAGATTGCGTTTGAAAACAACTGAACAATTTGGAATACACAGAACTTTATTAAACAAGTTTTTAATTATAATGAAAAATGACCTAACATTTACAGAAAGAAAAGAAAGCGACAGTGCAGCTGTCATTTTTTAATTGAAAAATTGAATACCACTAAAATGATGCGTTAGATATAGGGAATGTAACATAAAATTGATCTAAAATTTAATGAAGATTTCGAAAATGCTACAAAGTACAGGCTGTTCCATTTGAAATATAAAAGTTGACACCATTTCCAGTGTAACCGAAAGTAACCTAAAACTAAAAATATTTTAGTTGAGACGATCATGTCCAACAATATAAGTCGATAAATTTTCAATCTCTCGTTTCATTTGGTTCTCCATATGCAGCTCGTTGTGAGAGACCCTGTATATTTGGTATTCCCGCTATTGAGAATTTGGAAAACTAAAATTGCCCAACAGTAATAATGATGTCCTTTGTCTTTTAGTGTGTATTATCAGAATACTCGTGGTTTGCGCTCAGTCAGGTGCATTTTATAAAAGTGTGTGTGAGTTGAGTTTTGATTTTGTTTTTCTCACGGAACCATGTTTGTGTGACTCTGTTGATAGTTTGGAGATTTTTCCGTCATACTATATGGTTATTCCATCTGATCGTAGATTTTCGGATGTCAGTAGGGCCCTGATTGCTTTAGCCAATAGTTTCACTTTCACTGGCGTGGACGCCTCACGTATAGCATCACTTGTTCCGCTGATTGATTTTATTATTGTTAAGTGCTATGCCCATACATTCAGTATTTATTTGTGTGATCTATGTCCCGCCTGGTGTTTCTTTGGATGATCTTGAGCTCTTTGTGGATGGTCTGGGGGTGCTCCTGCTTGATGGACCTGATCTGATTGCTGGCGACTTCAATCTTACAGCATTTGGCTCCCATAAGGGGGAGTCCTGTCCGAAGGTGAGACTTCTTAAAAACTTTTGCGAATCTCTGCGTCTTAACCACTTAAATGCAGTGAGAAATGCGAATGGTCACCTTCTTGACTTAGTGTTGGCAAGTTATGGGTGTGATCTCACTGTTGTTCGTGAGATGTCTCCGTTTGTGGCAGAGGATGCCCATCATCCGGCACTCAGTGTGGATTTAGTGCACAGGAAAGCTCCTAGATCTGTTAATTTTACATCAGATGTAGGTGCTCGCTTTTGCTTTCGTCGTGCAGATTTTGTTAAACTGTATCGGGACTTGTGCTGTTGACTGGTCATTTCTGGACGGTTACTCGGATGTTGATTCTGCGCTTGACAGATTTTACGGGGAGCTCCATGGTGTATTGGATGAGTCGGTTCCCAAGCGGAGGAAGACGTCACAATCAGGTTATCCATCTTAGTTTACGAGAGAGTTTGGGCGCGTTCAGCGAACGCAACAGTTGGAAAGTCAGCACAAACACGTTTAGGATTAATTAGTATCAAACAGT
Source organism: Aphodius sticticus (assembly GCA_963966075.1). Lineage (NCBI taxonomy): Eukaryota > Metazoa > Arthropoda > Insecta > Coleoptera > Scarabaeidae > Aphodius > Aphodius sticticus. Next base: position 53,353,445 of record OZ014506.1, read on the forward strand.
TCAGTATTTGCTGAACAAATCTGCCGCCAGAAGCGTTGGATTAAAAAAGTTTTAGCCCTACGCCGAAAGGTGGCATGTCCAGCAGCTAATCACCAACAAATGTTCAGTTACTACTATCATCTTAACAGACAGAAAAGCCAATCTGAAATACGTTGCAAAACTGGACTAATTTGACGTTTGTCAAATTGACATATGCTACCTTTGTGCGCAAACGTCACAAATATTATACTTTTTGGAGTTGAGAATGGGCCACTGACAACTCAACACAAAAGCTTTCCATGTTAAGAATAATAATTTTAGTTTAAAGTTGAACCGCTAGATGGCGTTAGTAGCTTTAGCATATGTGTGAAGTTTGTATTATGTTTAGACAATTGACAGTGAATATACCGGGTCATCAAAATGGAGCGTCTACGGGAAAAAACCTTTTTTCCGCTAAGCGCATATCAAAATTTACTTCCACTTGGGGCGCGAAACAAATTCATATGCTAGGAGTGATCTGATTGGCTGTCTGCTTATCTTCTTCCTACTAGCAACACGCCATTGGCGTATTATGCGTGCAAGTCAGCTGATTTAAGGGGCTGTTATTTTAGTTCGTTGCAGTTCATTGTGCTATGTGTTTGTGAATGATTGTTCTTCAGGATGCCCTACATAAATGAACAAGACACGTTTATTGTGGAGGCCTACTTCCGAAATTGCCAGAAAATGGGGAATGGTCCTTTTCGGTTACGTTGTGCGCCGAAGAGCTTATTCAAAAGTTTCCGGGTCAGTTCAATGTTTCTTCGTTACGACGACATATAAATCGTCTTGTAAACAAATTTTGATTGACAGGGTCAATAGATAGGAGGCCAGGCAGATGACAACCACAAAAATTAACCGAAGAAGTGCTACAAAATATTAGAGCTGAGGTTGTACGCAGCCCTAACAAATCAGTGCATAGGAGAGCGCAACAAGCGGGTAGGCAAGGCACACATTTATTGCTGGTTAAATTATAATGACGATAATTGTATAGCACATTTTCTGGCTAAAGCCCGGCACCCACTGCTTGCGATGCTATGCTACGCTGTGGGACTCCTTTTGTTGTAAACACAGCATGGCATAAGTAGATGCTTATTGAAACATAAATTTTAACATGCTTGCTGGCATAGCATAGCACAGCGTTGTATAGCATCGGAAACAATGGACGGCAGTCTTTAGTTTTTGTTGATTAATATCACCATGAGGTTTTTACTAATGTTTAATAATTAATGTAGTTTTGTAGGAATATCTTCTGGAACGATGTATACTGCAGTGCGAAAAAAGCTGAAGATGCATCCGTACAAAATATCGGTTGTCCAGGAACTGTATCCCCTTGATTTTGGTCGAAGTGTGCATTTTTGCAATTGGGCTAGGGACACCCTGGAAGATGATGTTAAGTCCTCCTTTTTTTCCGATGAAGCGTGGTTTCATTTAAGCGGTTACGTCAATTTCATTATTATTTGTTATATTGGTTATATCTTGTTAATAAATGTATTGATCAGTAATAGTGTATTTTCTTTTGAACATGCGTTTTCATTTTATTCATTTCTGAACTTTATGGGAATAATTTTATTTTTGTATAGGGCACTATATTTACGCGTATGTACATTCGGCTGCATATACTACACACTTTTGCTTCAGTACCCCTAGAGACGAGTCGCTCCGTTCGGATCGCAAATGGACGAAGTTTTGGTATGCGGTTAGCGGAAAACAGTATTGTTTTCATAGACGCTCCATTTTGATGACCCTGTATAACGTCGTATGTACGAGAATGTAATAAGTTTGTTTCTACCCAAGAATATATTTGTCAAGTTAAAACTCATCGGTTGTGTATAATTTAAAACCCTATCCTGAACAATTTATGGGCCCAGGATACGCAGAAACTGTAAAAACAAAGTAAGAAAGTTGTGAGAAAAAAGAAGCTAGTGAACGAGTATTGCAAGCCTGTGAGCGAGTGAGGTTACGAATATAAAAAAACAACAACGGAGATAATGTGGCGTCTGGTATAAGTTACGAAGAAACATCCCAAATAGAAAAGTTATCAGATATAGAATCATATAAATAAAGATATAGAATCGTTTCAAGTATGGAATTTCCAAATAGAAATTCTATTTAAAGCAAATGGCTTGTACGAAATAGTGACAGAAGATATAAAATTGGAAGAGATAGAAAAAAATAAAGAACAGTTAAAATGGAAAAGGAAAGATCCAAAAGCTCAAAGCGTAATAGTGAATTCAATCGACAAGAAAATACTAATGCATATCATAACATGCAAAACTTCTGCTGAAATGTACAAGAAATTGTGCATTATTTTTCGCAAAGATACCGAACAACAGAAATGTGCATTGCTACAAGAATTTTTCAATTACTTGTATGACAAGGGTTGTGATATTTCAATGCATATAAGTAGATTGGAAGGACTAGCGTACAGACTGAAGACATTAAACCAACCAATTGATGACGGAATGATTATATCTAAGATTTTAAGCACACTACCTGAAAGATACAGACATTTTCGAACAGCATGGGAATCAACATCTTACCAAATTAACCAAATTGATTAACCAATTTGACCAAATTAACAAGCAGACTTATAGCCGAAGAAACAATGGGAAATCATAACGAAACAGACAAACCAGTGGCGTTCAATACTAAAAACAAGGTATGTAATAAATGTAAGAAATTTGGACATATCGAGAAATTCTGTAGAACAAAAATGAAAAATGAAATAATATGCTATAAGTGTAATAAAAATGGCCACATCGCCAAAGATTGCCATACAAATGAATGTAGAATATGCAAAAAGAATAATCATGCGGAAAAAGACTGTTATTTTAAGAATAGAGATGGAAGAGATGGAAATAAGAAACTAGAAAAGAAAATAACATTTCTAACAGAAGAAGCCAATCCGATTAAAAATAAAGAAAGTATCTCACATGACACACTGTGTAGAGCTATTTAAAGATTTTGAGAAATCAAAAACAGAGATTGGAGTTGCAAAGAAAAATGAATTGATGCAAGCGAAAGGACAAGGATCAATTGAGGGAAACTCGTGCATTTTGAAAAATGTTTTATATGTACCAGAACTTTGTAAAAATCTCATATCAGTAAGTTCCATAACAAATAACGGTGGCAAGGTAACCTTCACAGGTGGCAAGGTAGTCATTACGAAGGACAACAATACAATTCTTGAAGGAAAGAAAGAGAGTAATGGGATATATACGGTAGACATTATGAAAACAAATGCAAAGAGTATGCTTACAACAAAGAAAGAAACCAAGATTGTAAACTGGCATAAGAAGATGGGACACATATCACTTAAAGCGTTAAAACAAATGGTAGAAAAGGATATGGTAACAGGTTTGGACATAGAAAGAAAAGATTGTGATGCTGAAATATTGTGTGAGATATGCATAAAAGCTAAACAGACGAGACTGCCATTTAATAGTGAAAGAACACGAGGAACAAGACCCCTTGAAATCATACATACCGATGTAGCAGGACCTATTGAACCTTCAACGTGGGACGATAAAAGGTATTTTCTAACCATCCTTGATGACTATACTCACTATACAGTAGTATATTTGATAAAACATAAAAGCGAAGTACTTGAATGTTTGATGGAATACGTAGAAGAAATGGAATCCTACACTGGACACAGAGTTTCAAAGATGAGAAGTGATAATGGGAAGGAATACATAAACTATGAAGCTAAAGAATGGTGTAGAAGAAAAGGTATTGTAATGGATACGACAATAATACATTCTCCCCAACTAAACGGAAAGGCTGAACGACTTAATCGTACACTAATGGACAAAACCAGATCCTTATTATTTGAAGCAGGTTTACCGAAATCATTCTGGGGTGAAGCAGTTAGAACAGCTGCATATTTATTAAACAGAAGTCCATCTGAAACAATAAACAAAACCCCATACGAAATGTGGAACAAAAAGAAACCAGATTTAAAAAGATTGCAAGTTTTTGGATGTGAAGCTTATGGAAAAATACTTGGATATAAGAAAAAACTGGATGAGAGAAGCAAGAAATATATCTTTGTTGGATATACTTTAAACGGATATAGACTATATGATAAAGAAAAAAGAAAAATAGTAATCCATAGGGACGTAATATTTAAAATGTTGAAGAAAGATGATATGGAAGACAAAATCACTGAAAATATCAACAGAAGAGAAGTAAATGGTGAACCCGAAGAAGAAGAAATAATACAAGATGATGATGAAGAAAGTGAACAATCAGAAAACCTAGCTGAAAACAGAAACGAACACCATTTGGGAGAAGGTCAACAAGAAGCAAGATGTCAAAGAGAAATAAATTGCCGAAGAAATTTGAAGATTATGTCTTACTTACTTACACGGAAGCGACCAACGGACCAGATAAAATCAAATGAAAGAATGCAATAAAGGAAGAAAAAAATCATTAAAGAAAAATGAAACATGGGACTATGTGAATATTGAGAAAGCTGAAAACAAAAGAATTTTATCTAATAAATGGGTATTTAAAATTAAAGATGATGGAAGATATAAAGCAAGAAAAAAAATTAACGAAAAAGTGAAAGAACTTTAAAATCATTAGGAGAAGGTGTTAAGAATAATAATTTTAGTTTAAAGTTGAACCGCTAGATGGCGTTAGTAGCTTTAGCATACGTGTGAAGTTTGTATTATGTTTAGACAATTGACAGTGAATATATAACGTCGTATGTATGAGAATGTAATAAGTTTGTTTCTACCCAAGAATATATTTGCCAAGTTAAAACTCATCGGTTGTGTATAATTTAAAACCCTATCCTGAACATTCCAGAACTCAAACTCGAAACTCTCAAAACACGGAACTCGAAACCGGGCACCTCCACCCGTCACAAACCGCCGTCTATTGTAACTCTTTGACCTGATATTAGTAGTAATGGGAGCGTTCATCGTACGCAGCCGTTGCGACAGTTTACAGCAGCAGTTCGTTGAACGGTTCCGCGCACTAAACGCTGACAATCAAACGTTGCTCAACCTTGTCAGCGTTTAGCGCGCGGAGCCGTTCAACGAACCGCTGATGTAAACTGTCCCAACAACTGCGTACGCTGAACGCTCCCATTATTGCTCATATCAGGTGAAAGAATTACAATAGACAGCGGTTTGTGGCGGGTGGAGGTGCTCGGTTTCGGCAGGAGTTCTGCAGGCTGCGTGATCTAATAAAAAAATCAAGTGTCTGCTGCATATGAATGTTATATCGGTTCTGTGCATGAAGATGTTCTTAATGATGGTATTTGGGGTTCTGTTGGACAAAGGAGCGGTTCATCTAGGATACCTGGGAGAATGCGTGATGCTGAAGGTGACTATTTTGATCCTCAAGCAATTGTGAATGCTTTTGCCACACATTTTGCCAATGCGTATAGTTCTGTCCACTGCATTTGGTGGGTTATTTTTCTAGTCCTTGTCCGAGTGACATGTCCTTGACGGGTTCTTGACAAGTGTATGTATCTCGGGATATGGAGTTAGTTGTTGTTGCTTTATCATTCTGGAGCCCCTCTATATGTATTATTGTCCATCATAGTCCGAGTTGCTGAGAAAAGATACCAAGACAGCGCCCATGTGCGCATGTTGTATACAAAAGGTCACGAAATATGCAGACATTCTTTATAATGTCTGCTGCAAAGTGTGCAAAGTTGTAAAGTGTGTAGGATTGTCCCAAACCGAATACACTAAATTGAATACCACCCGGAACTCGATTATTGGAAGGTCAAACAGTGTGCAACAAATGCAAAAATTCCACTGCAATTGTGGAAAACCTCCCGTCAGAAAACCTATTGAAATCGGGACATGCCATGCTTAAAGACATCAGTAAAAAAGCTTGGCTGTATGTTAGATGACTCCACCCAGATGTTAACAAAAGTCAACGTGTTCACACGTGGAGAAATTGACAAACCCAAAAGACATTATCTGTACCAAAATGGAAACCAAATCATCTTCAGGGTGATTTGGGTGTAGATTTCAGCCACAAACATGTTCTTATGGACCCGCAAAACTGGCCTAAGAATATAATGGTAGTATAATGGTAAAGCCGATATATTTTTCGGCTGGAAAAACGGCCAGAAGACCTGAGATGAAATTAATTCTAAAAGAAGAAATCTCAATATGCAAAACCCGATATCATATGTCATCCCACAATACTGCCAAAATACAGACTGACAAAATGCTTCTAAATGTGATACACCTAAATGTTCAATGTTTAACAAATAAAATAGAAGCTATAGAGATCTTGGCACACCGAACATAAACTGGAGATACTGTGCGTTGTCGAACATTGACTAAACAAAAATAACTAAAACGTTTATGTTATAAAACATAAATTCCCACGAAATGGCTAGCACGTATGTCCGGTCTACTTTCATACATGGAGCAGAAAAAGCAATTGAAAAAGAGTGCAAAATGTCTGGAATATACATTACAAACAAAAATACCATTGTTATCGCTACACATAGATCTCTTGATTGAAAAGCAACTACTTTTCTGGGAACACTAGCAGAGATTCTTTCTGATCTTCTTCAGCTAAACAATCCACAAACAAATACTGTTGTAACTGGTGGTTTCAACATAGACACAAACAACTCAACTCCAATCTCAAACGAGCTAATCAATACCATGAAGAGTTTTGGACTTACGAAGACAACAACACAGAAAATCGATATATGAGACCCCTCATCATAAGGGGTTTAAATGAGTTTAAAGCAATTTCAGAGGAGTCGGAGTCAGAAAAAACGTACGGATTCCGACTCCGAGCCAATGTTTAAATATTGTACAAAAGAAACTTATGGATTCAGCAGCATTGGTTTGTGAGTAATTTGTTTTGACACCAGCCATATGTTTAATACAATCAGATACTAGAATACTAGTAGCAAGTACTCTTGCGACAGAGCGCGAAACGTAGACTGCTTCAAAGTCCTCAACGCGGTTTCCACCCGGAAATCAATATATCATACTAGTAGTAATTTAATTTATTAAATTTGTTTCCTCTTTTCCCTGGAAGATCATTTGTTTTATTTTTTTTTATGTTGTTCGCTTGTATTATTTTACTGCGTCAAATTTGTGATTATTTAGATATGTAAGATTTTTATTATACACAATTATTCGAAAATCTTATAGTATGCTTATTTAAGACAAAAAGGCACGCTTTCACAAAATTTTATCAAAATAGAATTATTGTTGCAACAATGAAAAATAAAAATCTGATGTGGCCAGGCACATGACTTTATCATAAAAAACTAATAGTTTAGCTGCATGAGATTCTATTTGATCAAGATCGGCTGCATTAAAATAAAACTAGTAGAACTAGACACATATGTTGATTGCTGCGTTCGGATATTGTACTGCGTTGACACCGGGTACACGGTCCAAATGCCACTTGCGTGTTATTGGGTGTAAAAAGTGTAACGGTGTACAATATCCGAACGCATTGTCAAAACATTAGCATGTGACACTACCTACTGTCATTAGAATCATAATATCTGACACATCCTGGCTACTAGTTTTAATGCAGTACGACCGATCTCGATGAAATAGAATTTGCTCATGCAGCTAAACTATTGATTCTACCAAAAAATGTCATAGTCATAAATTATTCAGAATTTCCTCTACTTTAATTTATTATTTAACTATTTTGACGAAATTCCAGAAATGGCGGCTTATTTGCAAAATCTTTCAAAAATGCTAAGACTAAACCTCAGTTCCTTTGGACCCTTTTGAACCGAAAGCTTTTCAGCTCTAAGTTTGGTCATGAAACTTTTAAATATGAAGTTTCGTCCCGATACCTTTAGTAGTTTCTCCGGAATCGTCGCCACAAAAAACGGGTACACACACACACACACACACACACACACACCACACACACCACACACACCACACACACCGCACACACACCGCACACACCGCACACACCGCACACACCGCACACACCGCACACACCGCACACACCGCACACACCGCACACACCGCACACACCGCACACACCGCCCACACCGCCCACACCGCGCACACCGCGCACACCGCGCACACCGCGCACACCACGCACACCACCCACACCACGCACACCACACACACCACACACAGCACACACACCACACACACCACACACACCACACACACCACACACACCACACACACCACACACACCACACACACCGCCCACACCGCCCACACCGCCCACACCGCGCACACCGCGCACACCACCCACACCGCGCACGCGCACCCACACCGCGCACGCGCACGCGCACGCGCACGCGCACACACACACACACACACGCACACACGCACACACCACGCACACACGCACACACGCACACACGCACACACGCACACACGCACACACGCACACACGCACACACGCACACACGCACACACGCACACACGCACACACGCACACACGCACACACGCACACACGCACACACGCACACACGCACACACGCACACACGCACACACGCACACACGCACACACGCACACACGCACACACGCACACACGCACACACGCACACACGCACACACGCACACACGCACACACGCACACACGCACACACGCACACACGCACACACGCACACACGCACACACGCACACACGCACACACGCACACACGCACACACGCACACACGCACACACGCACACACGCACACACGCACACACGCACACACGCACACACGCACACACGCACACACGCACACACGCACACACGCACACACGCACACACGCACACACGCACACACGCACACACGCACACACGCACACACGCACACACGCACACACGCACACACGCACACACGCACACACGCACACACGCACACACGCACACACGCACACACGCACACACGCACACACGCACACACGCACACACGCACACACGCACACACGCACACACGCACACACGCACACACGCACACACGCACACACGCACACACGCACACACGCACACACGCACACACGCACACACGCACACACGCACACACGCACACACGCACACACGCACACACGCACACACGCACACACGCACACACGCACACACGCACACACGCACACACGCACACACGCACACACGCACACACGCACACACGCACACACGCACACACGCACACACGCACACACGCACACACGCACACACGCACACACGCACACACGCACACACGCACACACGCACACACGCACACACGCACACACGCACACACGCACACACGCACACACGCACACACGCACACACGCACACACGCACACACGCACACACGCACACACGCACACACGCACACACGCACACACGCACACACGCACACACGCACACACGCACACACGCACACACGCACACACGCACACACGCACACACGCACACACGCACACACGCACACACGCACACACGCACACACGCACACACGCACACACGCACACACGCACACACGCACACACGCACACACGCACACACGCACACACGCACACACGCACACACGCACACACGCACACACGCACACACGCACACACGCACACACGCACACACGCACACACGCACACACGCACACACGCACACACGCACACACGCACACACGCACACACGCACACACGCACACACGCACACACGCACACACGCACACACGCACACACGCACACACGCACACACGCACACACGCACACACGCACACACGCACACACGCACACACGCACACACGCACACACGCACACACGCACACACGCACACACGCACACACGCACACACGCACACACGCACACACGCACACACGCACACACGCACACACGCACACACGCACACACGCACACACGCACACACGCACACACGCACACACGCACACACGCACACACGCACACACGCACACACGCACACACGCACACACGCACACACGCACACACGCACACACGCACACACGCACACACGCACACACGCACACACGCACACACGCACACACGCACACACGCACACACGCACACACGCACACACGCACACACGCACACACGCACACACGCACACACGCACACACGCACACACGCACACACGCACACACGCACACACGCACACACGCACACACGCACACACGCACACACGCACACACGCACACACGCACACACGCACACACGCACACACGCACACACGCACACACGCACACACGCACACACGCACACACGCACACACGCACACACGCACACACGCACACACGCACACACGCACACACGCACACACGCGCACACGCACACACGCACACACACACACACACACACACACACACACACACACACACACACACACACACACACACACACACACACACACACACACACACACACACACACACACACACACACACACACACACACACACACACACACACACACACACACACACACACACACACACACACACACACACACACACACACACACACACACACACACACACACACACACACACACACACACACACACACACACACACACACACACACACACACACACACACACACACACACACACACACACACACACACACACACACACACACACACACACACACACACACACACACACACACACACACACACACACACACACACACACACACACACACACACACACACACACACACACACACACACACACACACACACACACACACACACACACACACACACACACACACACACACACACACACACACACACACACACACACACACACACACACACACACACACACACACACACACACACACACACACACACACACACACACACACACACACACACACACACACACACACACACACACACACACACACACACACACACACACACACACACACACACACACACACACACACACACACACACACACACACACACACACACACACACACACACACACACACACACACACACACACACACACACACACACACACACACACACACACACACACACACACACACACACACACACACACACACACACACACACACACACACACACACACACACACACACACACACACACACACACACACACACACACACACACACACAGACATTTTTTTTGTAATACTTTGGTCAAAAATGTTCAGGGGACCCAAAAACACATATTTCCGCTAAAATCTCAAATTTCTTTTTTGGCACGATTACAATACTTTACATACTACGTATGATAAAGTAAAAATCAGAAAAATCGTTTTGGCATTGGAATACCCATTTTTCTCGGAAATTTTGAGGTCGAGTGAAAAGTGATGAAGTGTGTAAAAAGTTGTAGATTTGTTTAGGATCTACAACAAGTTTTGCCGAAAAACGCAATAGTATACTTTGCACCCACTTTTAACCCTCCCAAATAAACAGTATACCACCCCATGACCTGCATTTACTTCCAATGATAACAACTTACTTACTTACTACGTACAACTTACTTCCAATGGTAACCGCAAATAGCGAGCGGAGCAAAGCTATGCTAAAACTTAGAAAAAGACGGATTGCATTAAATTCCGTGAGAGCGAGCGAGAGATCTTCGGCAGCTTTGAATCGCTGAGCTCAGCTCAGCTTGGCTTTCGCTCGCTCTAATAGGATTTTAATGCAGTTGTCTTTTTTCAAACGCTCAGCTTCGCTCGCTGTTTGTGGTCACCTTTAAAGTCCTGTATACAATTAATAAGCCACTCTCAACTTTATTTGCCTGCACTAACATCTATGTTCTATGAATAAGATTTTTTTTCTATGAATAAATTTCTTCTTTGAATAAAGGTTTAATAAAAAAAAGTTTATGAAAATTTTGAATTAACGGACTTCAATTAAAGGAAGTAACGGCTGTACTGGAAGTCAGTTAATTATATAAAAGTTAACTTCATCAATACTACGTATTTAGAATGACAAAATGGTATGGAAGGTTATATGTGGGCAGACTTTTGATTATATATGTTACCGGCAAAGTACGTTATGCAGTCGTACCTAGGTTTACGTAGGCAAAGTCCGCATTGCCGGCCTACTTTAAGCAAAGTCCGAAATTATTCGATATTTCGGACATTGCCTACATTGTGGTACGACAATCTTAGGTTTGCCAAATGTGTAGCCGGCAAACTCCGAAATTCAAAAGGAACCAAATCCAAAGTTGCAAGGAACAATTTCTTAAAATTGAAGACGTCTCGAAAATAGAGCTACCACTTCGCGAAATTAGTGGGCACAGTTTTTCATTTGGAGGGCAAGGGTTTCAAAGATGTAACTGTACCAAAAAAAAGGCACCACCAATTCTTATGCAATTCCAAGTGTCACCATTCGAAACCCTATACTAATAAGTGACATAATTAACACTAAATGCATTGTATAAGGGTCCCTGTATAATATGTACTCTGTAAAAAGTGTACCATGCAGAAGCCCTCATTCTACCCAAAAAGACCACTCTGATTTTAAGGTTGTCTCTGATTATACCTCAATTTTTTCAGTTTTTTTTTTTTACTTTATCATACGTAGTATGTAAAGTATTGTAATCGTGCCAAACAAAAATTTTTTGATTTTAGCGTAAATATGTCTTTTTGGGTCCCCTGAACATTTTTAATAATAATAATAATAATAATTTATTTAAAGCCCAATAGTATACATATATACCAAAAAAAGGACACATACTATAAACACACCCGATGATAATCACACGATGATTGAAACCGGTACCTATTAAAATAAATAATTAGCAAAGGATCAAAGAGGTTTTATTTCCATTTAACATACTATAAAGTATTTATCTAATGATAACATGATATAATAATAATCAAGAATGTATTAAATGACAATAGCGCCTTCAAGTAACACATCAATCCTACAACCCTACAAATATAATCCCACAACCGCCACACGCCCAAGCAACATTATATGTACGTACATAAGCAAGGAATTACAAAACAACCAATATTCACAACATTATGCAAACCAAGTCAAGAAAGACTATCGTAATTGATACATTTTTCCCCGTTTTCTTACAATACATTATACTGTGTTTCCACAGAGCGCAGCACTGATGAGACGGATGCACTAAATAAATCGGGCACTTGAGGCAACTGATTAAAATTGTCGCACATTCTATGTATCGGTGAACTTTTCATTATGTTAGTTCTAGGGGTATTCAAGTACGGTACGTTTAAACAAATATTACTCAGAATAAGGGGGCAATCAACATGACCACGCATGAGACCACAAAGAAACCACACAGACGCCAAACCTCTACGCACCTCCAATGCACTGGCCAGAAGATGGCTGCCATCTACTCCTCGTGGAGAATATATCCCATCACTCCTAAAGCACATATATTTAAGGAATCTTCTTTGTACAGCCTCAACTGCATCTATCTGAGATGTATAGAATTTATAATAATTTTTGACCAAGGTACAAAAAAATGTCTGTGTGTGTACCCGTCTTTTTTTTGTGGCGACGATTCCGGAGAAACTACTGAAGGTATCGGGACGAAACTTCGTATTTAGAAGTTTCATTACCAAACTTAAAGCTGAAAAGCTTTCTGTTGAAAAGGGTCCAAAGGAACTGGAGGTTTAGTCTTAAAATTTTTGAAAGATTTTGCAAATAAGCTGCCATTTCTGGAATTTTGTCAAAATAATTAAATAATAAATTAAAGTAAAGGAAATTCTGAATAATTTATGACTATGACATTTTTTGGTAAAATTAATAGTTTAGCTGCATGAGCAAATTCTATTTTATCGAGATCGCTCGTTCTGCATTAAAACTAGTTAACCAGGATTTGTCAGATATTGTGCATAATGTACTTTGCCGGTAACATATATATTACATATGGATTGAGTGAAAGAGAGAGAGACAGATGTACCCGAGGGATTGACTGAGATAGCGATAATTAGGATAGAATGACGCGTAGAATATGCTCTTCTCTGATAATGGCGATAGATGGCGTTACGGAGAAATTTTAAATTAATATGGGTGTTGATTTGAAACACATTAAAGGTAAAATAGATTTTTCTAACATGTATTAATTTTGTGTACTTATGTCTACTTATGTTATTTTTAGTGGAAACTAATTTTGTATTATGATGTATCCGTGTGGTTACATATCTGTCAAGCGTTAAAGGTTATGTGCATATGTGGGGTTATGTCGGATATGACAATTGGCAAGTGGTCCGGCATCAGAGTGAAGATAGTCACTGTCCTAAGTATCTCTGTCTTTTTTCAATTTTATTAAACCATCCTTGTCAATCCCTCGGGAACATACTTTTGTTAGAAGACAGATAGAGTTAGCTCAATCCATATGTAATATATATAATCAAAGGGGCTGACCTACAAATGTAGGTGGGAAGCTCCTGACTGTGAAGCTTACCTCCTGTTTCCCGCTTTTGCACAAAAACTCCAAAAACCATTTTTGAATAAATGCCTAATCTAAATCTCAACCAGCTCCGAAAACTAAAACTCACACTGTGTTTGAATTTTTAAAATATGGCAACTATCATGCTGTGTAGTTAAAAATCATTTTAAGATTACAATATTACATTACCATTTGCCAAACATTTAGGAGGAGATCAACGCGGGAAAACTTGTCATTGGTTGGCAATTTGTAAGCAATCGATTTTACTTTTCTTTCTTCTGTGATTGGGTATCGGCACTTGAGCAGGTTGAATATTTTCCTCTTGTCCGATGCCATCTCCAAGGATTTATACTGGTACGTCAGTTTCCTAATTTGGGTCACTACAAATTTACAATTTTTAAGTTATAATAGCATGTAACATAATATAATAATGTAATATAATTGCATGAAATTGTGAGTTGCCAATTAACAATTATGGGGCATACGGTCATCATGACAGCATACGGGACCACCGGCTTTACTTTCTCATCCGATAGAAGATAACATGCAATGGTAATTGTTCCCTGCCAAAAATACCAAGGCAGGTGACTTGGCTGCAGTCTCATTGTTAAACACACCGTCTTTACTTTACTTTACTTTACTTTACTCAGTTTACTGTCACAACAGTCCAAAGTGATCTGGTTACGCCGGCGCTTCCCGATCAATTTGTTCCCTTGGATAAATAGTTGAGTTCCGACCACTAAATCTTAATTAAGTCTCGATTTATGTATAAATTTTTCTACACTTGCAATAACATGAATATGTTGCAAATCCTTTCATGCAGTGCGCATGCTTAAATCCTCATGTGCGCGATGTTGTAAAGTGGGCACTTTTGTTATATGGTATTCGCATTCTAGGAATATGATTTCTGTGGTTTGCTCAGAAAATATGACAATGAACACGCATGACATCATACTGCTGGTAACACTGGAATATAAGGATTGAGCAATCTTTCAAAGATTATATGTAGTATCATGGTGGACCATGGAGGAAGATGAAGGTGCTATACCGATGTATTTTGCAAAAATGCTCTTGCCGCGTTTTTTGCGTAGTATTGCATCAAAAAAAGTATACATGCGGCAAAACATTTTTTAAAATTATCGAATCTAAGGCCCTTTAGGCAGTTTCATATAATATATCTAAGAAAATATATCTTTTAGAGTAGAAAAACACAAAGTACTCAATTTTTATATTTACGTAGATACGGCACTTTACCTCTGAAGGGCAGTGTACAGTGTAAATTAGCCAATAGTTTCATATAATGAAACTGCCTAAAGGGCCTTAGATTCGATAATTTTAAAAAATGTTTTGCCGCATGTATACTTTTTTTGATGCAATACTACGCAAAAAACGCGGCAAGAGCATTTTTTGCAAAATACATCGGTATAGCATACATAAGGCTGTATATATGTACTGTTTAGAATGACTATTTATTTAGGTAATTACTTTCCTATGAGCTCAGAACCTGGTCAGATATAGTTTTTTCTAAGCAAAACCATGGTCAGCGATCGGAGGGGCACCCCACTAAAAGTTTTTTGGAAAACTTATATCAGATTAGCAACATATGTGGTCATTCTTATAACTTTTTCAGAGACTTTCCAAACCCCCAGCCTGGCCCAATGATCCCGTGTGCGCCACAATTGCTAAGCCACTGAGCTTGACTATACCTATAGAACATAGGTGAACACATTTGTCCCATTTTACAGTATGCAAAGTTCATGATATACTTTTTCACTCTGTAGGCTGAAAGGGCAAACTTATGCTTTCATTTTGTTTCAAGAGTCTATTTGAAATATTTTATTAGCCAGTGTAATTATTACATTTTTGATCAAATACTAGTTCCAAATTAAATACTATAGCAATAAGTAAAAGAAAATGAGCTTACGAGTCAAAGGAACCATCAGCAGATCATGAATCAAATTGCCCTTATATGCCGCAGGATTCACCACTTCCAACTTAATCTCGAACTTCTCCTTCAAGAATAGAAATGACTCCTCATTCTCAACGTAATCGTCCAACGAAATATCATCAACGATAACAAGATATGTACTCTTCACGTGATTGAACTTATCAAACTGACACCACCTTGTCGGAGTGTAAGGTGCATGGTGACCAATCTGTGAATACATCACCAGATGCTGGATATCCGATATGAATAATGGAGTCCTAGTGTCGAATGGCTCGGTAATACTCGCCGCTTGACCCATCTCACGTAAGGAGATCTTCGGTAGGGTTTTCAACAAATTCTTACGATCCGCAAGCTTCTGCCTGAGTTGCTTGTAAGCCTCACCTTCAAGTTTTGGTTTTTTCGCAGATGGTTCATCATCGTCGTTAGCAAGGTGTCGTTTGTGAGATTTTTTGGAATGTTCTAATAGTGGTACTCCTGTGTTTTGGTCGTCAGAAGCAAGCGCTTCTTTCGTTTCTACTGATTTTTTTGACATTGTTACTATAATCTAATTCCTAACTCTGAAACACACGGATATGAAATTATTATAATTACGAAAATATTATTCTTGTTACAATCCTAATTCTTACTAATTCTTGTTCGAGCAGTAGCAAAACCTGGGACCCTATTCTCGTCATCTTTTTGAAGCGAAAGTGAGTCTTTTCGAATGGTTAGGTGAGAGTGGGGATATCGGCGGTTGCCATGTGTTTGGAACGTATGGGCGTGGCGGGTGCGTTATTGTTCTTAGCAACAAGCAAACTTGCCATAGATACGTTCGTATGGGAGTGGCGCGTCAGTTATTGTTGTTAGCGACAAGCAAATTTGCTCATAGATACGCTCCACAGGGAAACCGCTGATATCCCCACTCCTTCCACCTAACCATTCGAAAAGACTCACTTTCGCTTCAAAAAGATGACGAGAATAGGGTCCCTGTTTACAGTGCTTCAGTGATGGGTGCGAATATGTTGTCATGACAACTCCATTATAAATACTAATGAAACGTTATCTGGTCACAAAAGCACTATTTGTAAACGGGTTTTGTGTATAATAATCTTTACATTTTTTAATTTTATCTTCGGATAAGCGTCCGTGGCGTTAGTCACCGAATCTTTTTTTTATTTGTTCTATAGAATACGTTAATGTGTTAATAATTTTAATTAATCAACATATTTTCATGCTCAAGTTCAAGTGACTGCTCGGCCATTAATTCAAGCCAATAATTAATTTATTGGGATTAGCTTTGTGTAATGTGAGTAATGTCCGTTACACATTACTCAGGTTAGGGCAGATTGACGTCACGAGCAGCTTAGAGTAAAGTGAGAGCAAGCTGCTTGGAGCAGATATGGCAGAACCGAACGAACTCAATTTGGCTTGTCATACTTGAAGTATATATTCTTGGTTAAGTATAAAACAAGTTGTAAAATGGAAGTAAAGGACAAATTCTTGTTAAATTTTCTTTTTGAGAGTTCGGTAAGCAACAGTGGTGTAGATCTTGATAGTGACTACTAAATTTTAATAAATTTTTTATTTAATTTTTATTTTTACATACTTACGTATAAGGGTGCTTTTTATGCAGTACTCTCTCAAATGATGCCGTTATATCCAAACTGAATTGCTGTGAGACTTCAGATCTATCAATACATATTACCTTGTACCCCAAGCGGTTTAAAATCCAGAATATGTTTAATTTAACCACATTAAAAAACGAATAAAAACATTTTTGTGTTCCACTTCAATAAATTTACATATCACAGTTATTAACTTAA
This sequence comes from Aphodius sticticus, assembly GCA_963966075.1. Taxonomy (NCBI): domain Eukaryota; kingdom Metazoa; phylum Arthropoda; class Insecta; order Coleoptera; family Scarabaeidae; genus Aphodius; species Aphodius sticticus. Next base: position 53,371,552 of record OZ014506.1, read on the forward strand.
TAAAAATAATACTCAATTATCTTTATGTCTAGCGAAGATTGGTATTCGTTAATATGAATATAAATCTCAAGGTATAAATTCTGAATTAAGTCTAATTTCTGAGAAAATTAGTGATAAAGAACTGCAAAAACAAATATCCATTTTGCTGTTGCACCCCCTCCCTCCTGCAGTCAACCCTCTTCGGTGGGGAACCTGACCCGACAGACACATATACAAACCACGTTAGCGCTTTATTGCATTATTTGGAGTACGATGATAATTTTTTTAAAACATATTTTATAAAACTATGCTTATAGATAATTATTAAACCATTAGAATCATGCCTGGAATATGGAACATACAACACAATATTCTTTTGCGAATTCTTTGCAATGTTCTTCTATATTTTAGCTTTAATAAATGAACAATCAATCATTCCATCTTTAGATTTGATCGGATAACGTAAAAAGTGCTAACAAATTGTCAGATACAACCTTTTTACTTAGCACGGCAGTATCAGTATTCATTGATGTATAGTGCATGATGGGCGATGATGATCGGTATAGTACTGACATATTGCAATAGTGTGTTGTCAAATCGCAAACTGACAACTTGCTCAAAGCTGCTCTAAATACACTCCTACTATTGAGCAGGGTCAAGATAAACTGCTCCAAGCTGCTTAGGTTACGCTACCGGAACTTGCTCGAATTCCAACGAACAGAATACAAATGCGCAAGGAACACCTACTCTAAGTTGCTCTAAGCTACTCTGACAGACCCAACTAACGAAACTATTGTTGTCTGTTTAGATTGGGCAAGTTTGATAGCGAAAAGTGCTGTGTGCCAATAAACTTGCCATGTCTAAACCATAGAAATGTAGACTTTCTACTTGATGGACAGCTCTTGACGACCGCCACTGATCTTGCCCCGTCTAAACGGTGCTAACGTGATCTCTGTCTGTCGGTTCACATTCTTTAGCGAAGAGGAATGGTCTAATGTGTTATTCATTAATTATTGTAACATAATTCCATAGCTTTTGATTAGATATAAAAAGACGAGAAGAGAAAATTTTGCAATGGCAAACTCTTAATATAAAACTAAATCAGTATATTTACCTCACAACTGCATTCTTTTCAAGGTACGTTATTTTAATTAATAACACAATCCTGACACGTGCAGACAATAGATATACAAAAGTATTCAATGAAATTAGGAAAGGTTTAACACAGATTTGAGCTAATGTAAAAGTCCCTAATAATTTCCTTCTTGAAAATATTTTATTTTCTTTGGTTTGTAGTTTGTACGCTTTGGAGGAAATTTCGGAGGAAATGGACATTCTTACCTTGACCGGGATTTTATAAGAATGGCGAGTTTGATGTGAGTGACGTCATTACGAGTGACATCACGATTCTCGTTTTCTCCATGTGGGAACACTGATGCATCTGCTTTGAAATTGTGGGGTTATGCGGAGTCAGTGTTGCCAACCCTTTGATTTCAGAATACTCAGCGCGCCTGTCAAAAATTCCCATTTTACCATTATTTTACTCACCATTTTAATTTTTCTTTTGTAACACAAATAGTACAAAAATGCCTATAGTTATATCACTACTAACATTTTGTAAAGTAACATGGAACATGTAATGTAAATTAGGGTTATCCGATATATATTTTCCAGATTTTCCAGAAAGAAGGCTGTTAAGTGGCCTGTCCAACAGCTGATCGACAGAGGCTTGGCTGTTTTTGATAAGTTTAGAAAAATCAGTCGAGAATTGGTCTTTGCGTGGGGATGTCGACGTTTTCGCTAAAGCTACTTTGGAACAAGATAGACTTTGCCGACGTGCGGTCAACATTATATGATCTAACGTCTTTAACGCTGTTTCAATTTATTTTTGCACACGTAAGCAGGCTGTCTAGTGATTTTACAACGGTTACCAACATAACATGGTAGATCTAAAAATTACTGTGATAAATTGTTGACATAACCGTGACAACCTATGTGGAGTATGTGAGATATTTATCATATATTTATATGATAAATAACTTCAACATTTGTCTACGGTTTATGAAGTGATATATGCAAAAACACGTACTATGAATACACGCACACGTACTGAATATGTGGAATATTTGAAAGTGTATTGAGATTATGCGCCCATATACATTTATACCTCCTAAAAAACAAACCCCGTACCAATAACTTTGGTCACAGATTACTTACTCTTGGTAGGATAGATTATGCACTCATTTCTCAGCCGATAATACACTTATGCCTAGCTACTGAAAAACAAATACATATCGACCCATGCAACGTAGACTATCGTAACTAACAAACTAAATGTAGTTATTATAGTCTTTGTTGCACGGGTCGATATTACATACGTACGTACATCCACAGCACAGGGATCTGATGACGTATAAGAAAAACAAAACAGTTAATAAGTTATTCTTTATTTACCAATTTGTAATTCATATATGATTTATAAAAGACAAATAGACAACATAAGCTTTATTAATATTATATTATAATATCAAAATCACAAAAATGTTGATCCTCGCTATCATGAGACCACACGCATACGGGTCGTAATGCTTGTTCGGTTCTTCGGGGCTAATTGCAATACTATCTGCGGTTTGTTGTGTTAAACGTAATCCTCCATACACTTTGCACTTGAGAAGAAAAACATCTGGAGTCAGTGGTTGATAAGTCGACTATGTCCCATTATACATTTCTCATATAGTAATGTTATAGACGTCTTCCAGTAATATTACCAAAAAATTTGATAAAAAATCGGTAATCTTCAGCATACCTCGATAATTTTATTGTCAGTTCATGGAAATTATGAAAATTAGTAATCACATCTCTTGTCTAGAAATCCTCTTCGATCAACAAAATAGTACGTAAGGATTTTGATTCCTCGTAATGTGATTTGAATCCAATTACAAAACCCGTAATGATCTTCTGCATCATACCATACTTGGAGCTTGAATTCTCTGGTAGTAGAATGGATAAAACAGCACTGTTTATATGTATATTCTGCTAACTAACCTATCAATTGAAAAGGAAATTTTAAAAAACAATAGTGTACTTCTTTAGGCACAAACCTGATTGATGTCTGATATAATAGTAGAATTTTTATGTAATCTCCTAATTTCGATTAGAATACTTCTTTGTGCAGTGTCCCCAAGTTTTCTACATTTTCAGATTATATCGGATTTGTAGGTTAGAACTCTCGAAATCTGTCCCAGTAAATATAAATGTGAATTTTAGCGAGTAACAGCCTTTTTTTGTGGTATATCATATGGTAGATAGAGATAGACCCATTACTATTATCTTCGTCTAATGACGACTAGTTCTCGAGAACATCGTAGATGGACACACTGTTCAGACTCGAACATGGATGGAAAAATTGGGAAAATACGACGCCGATTCGTCAAAGGTGTGGCTTTATTTCTTTTCATTTATTGAATTTTTTTCAAATTGTACATTGACATAAAGTGGAACTACTGCGGCGCGTCGGAAAAATACATAATTGAATTGTTATTCCTGAAATCAGGATATCACCCGTCCTCCAATTATACGTCTATCTTTGAGCAGCAATTGTTTAAAATTGGGCATGGGTATAATAAATATGGAGATGTGGCCCACTAGAATAGTTAATTCAGATTGTTGTAATCTTATAAGATGCTATCATTATTCAATAATTAACCCACAGGAGCATTGAACTGTTTGAATAATTGGACCAATAGGGGACCACCAGAGCTGAGCAGAACAGACCTGAAGTTAGGTTGAGGTGAAACGATGCTTTAGAACGTACCCTAAATGGCGTTTCCGTACTTCCAGATGTTCTTCAAAAGTTGCTTTTAAATTTGAGATTTTCTATGCTCAAACGGTTTGAATTGAATGTAGCTATTGGGGAAAACTTCTCATAACAATAATTGAAAAGGAAATACTTTTTGAAAATCTCCATAAAATCACCTTCGTTTGGAAATTATCAGGAAGCTGAAAATGCTATGATTTTTGTGCGGATTGCGTTGTTTGAACGAAGAGTGGGAATTCCCGTAGTTCACCGCTTCTCGAATAGATGGCGCCACCGCTGTTTGATTTTAGGTGTAATGTATCTCTCTCAGCGCTGTAGGAATAGTCCTGCTAGCTCTGTTTAGCATATTGAATACCATAAAAGCAAAAAATGGTTATATGCGAACGGATGGTCGCAAGGCCATCCGTACTATTTGTGTATAGCACAATGAAACCAAGACTTG